>MDKI01022366.1:0-17857 GCA_005239505.1 Nicotiana paniculata
TTATTTATCTAATTTTAATGGGTATTTAACAAATAACCATTCTTTATTTAAATTCCAGCCTAACTCAAACCTGGTCCTAACCCAATTAACCACAGCCCAAACCAAATTCCTACCCGGCCCAACCCCGCGACTAATCTAAGTCGTCGATCAATTTAAATCAACGGCCCAGATTAGTGTTACCATAATTAAACCTAGGAGACTAGCCCCCGACCCCTCATTCACTCGGTCTCTATATCTCTCTACTCTCTCTCTCTATCTCTCTAACTCTCTGGAGACTTCCAGTCTCCTCTCCGCCTCCGATGAGGCCCTACGTCTTCTCCAGCCACCTCTCCACCGGAAGCCATGGAATCCTCACCACCCTCCTGCCTCATATGGTTCCTTTACAACCGGTGTTGTTATCCCTAAGGTCTTCAAGAGACCCAGGTTCACTCTCCTACCCCCCAGAGCCTGTACTCACCATTCTCCGTCCACCTCCGGCCGTCCAAGTAAGATCTATGACTTTTGGGGTTTAAACCAGTAATGTTTTGAGGTTTTCTTATCTTTTAGGGTTCTCTTTGAAACCCTAAATGTTTAAAACTCTCCTGATTCTTTAGATCTATGGTAGGTGTATCCTGAGTTACTATGCTATACTTCTTAATGGTTTTCCAATTTTCCCAAAATGGCTTTTCATCTTAAAACTAGGGTTCTTAAACCCCTTTTCGAAAATGCTTTTTCTCCTGATTTTTTGTATTAATCTATGAGTCTCTATTTTTAAAACGTTTGCTTAAGCCTTCTCCTCTATTCGAGTTATTCTGTTGAAACCCCTAATTTTTCTTAGTTCTAATCATAGGGTTCTGAGTTGTTGTTGATGATATGTTCTATTATGTTTACTGTTTTCTCCTGAAAATTCCATAATTTTGTGATTTTACCCCAGGTTTACGTATTAGGGTTCCTGACTATTCACTTATTTTGCCCATATCATGTTTGTTCTGTCGATTCGTATTGTGTCCTATATGAATCCCTAAACTTTGCATGATTTTACCTTACCAGTCTTCTTGAGGTTTTGATTTTTGTCTATTGTATGTTATTGTGCTTATTCTCATACTATTGTGATAAATCAGTGCTATCTTTTCTATTTTTTGAATCACTGATTCCTTTTGATTTGAGACCTTACGGATTAATTTTCGACCTTAGTCCATTTTTTACCTTGTTACATGATTTATTTGCTGTTAATTGATTCACATTCCCTTAATTAGAGTCTGTGAACCTAGCCTCTATTGTATGCTTGTACTGATTTAAAATTGTTTCCTTATATGTCATATGCATGTCACATATGGGAACTTTCCTTATTTGTTGTTTTGCCTGCTAGCCGTTTGAACTCAATCCCTTCAACTAAGGTGTACCGATACTGATTGTGTACTACTTGATGCTCAGTCCCTAACTACTGTTTTATTTTGATTTCTTGCCTTATTCACTATTGATTTTCAAAAACTATATATACACACTACTCTTTCATTAAGAAAACACGAACATAGACCTTTTTTTATTCTATCTTTCTCACACACAAAAAATCTACGATTCTTCTCTTGATCATTTGCTATTGCTAGTCGGCTGGAAGAAAGACTAGATATTCTATTGCCTCTTATTTTGTATTTGCTGTCTTCAACTGGTATGTTTCCAGTTTATATTTAAAGTCTCCAAAACAACATGTTTCTCTGGTTATTACGATGCATCCTGCTTCTGGTTTCCTTTTACTTATGGTTATGTTGTCCTACTTGCAACTAGTTTCACATATTATGTTGTTTGGTTCTGGGTATCTCCTCCCTTATAGCCTCAGCATGAAATCCCTAGGATACTATAGTTGCCTTGTATGTTACTTAACATGTGTTTCTTAATCCTATGTGTAATTTTGTCCTACCCTCTCCTAGTACTCCCTCGAATTTGATTATGTTTAAATCTTGGCATGAATTTTTGGTGACTAACTGTGTTGTTGATTGGTCAGACTCAATACTAGTATGTGACACTCTAATACTTCTCTAATGCTAATTTGTTTCTATGTGTCCCCAATCCCCATTGTCCCCGAGTGAAATCTATGCTTGAATGTGCTGAACCTGTGCGAGTTGTTTGCTGCTTTCCCAAAGATGTTTACATTATATTCAAGTTGTTTCATTACTGATCAAAACCTTTTCAGAAAACTTCTTTATTTACTAAATTAATCTAGTACTATTTTATGACAAAACCTTTTCAAATCTATCTCCTGAACTTCACTTGATTCCTAGACCTTTAAGTTCTGCCCCCTCAGTGTGAGCACTGCTTTGGAACCTTGAGTTCCCTCTGAACTCTGACACACTGAGGCTGATATTTCCACACTGCACATGTTTAACTCTTGGTTACTAAGTCTGGGTGTGAGCGTTGCCCGAGAGACCTTGAGGTCCTTAGGGAACTTTGACACACCCTGATTGTGAAAAGGCTATGAATACCATATGTTAATGAGGTTTAGATGATTTGGGCCTAATTGAAGGCTCCATATAGAATAAATTCTTATTTTTCACTTCTGGTTGTGTAATTCATAATCCTTGTCCTATAATAATTTGTAAATAATTCTAGGGCTGGATAGTGAAACGGGAGGGGTAACTATGCATGCCTAGCTATTACAAGGGTAGAAACCATGCTTAGGTTTTTATTCCATATCTATGCAATAGAGATCTAGTGTAGGTTCATGTGTCCATGAATTAGATATCATGCTACTCATGATTTATGTGTATTGTATTCAACATCTCATCTACGCTTAGAAATCCTGCCTATAGGATAAATATAACAATAAAATAAACTGCTATTACGTGATTCTGTCCATGTAAACATGTTCTGAAACTTCATAGAAGTCCTATCCTAGGATAAATAAACTGTAATCATGTCTCACCACGCCTGCGCACTTAGAGATCCTGTTTCTAGGTAAGTAACATTAACAAGCTGTACTCTTGTTGTTCCTGAAGCGGTGCATAATGTTGTGATTTTATGTGCATGTAGAAATCATGTTTAGGTTATTATGCATCATGCTGCATTAGACATCATGTTATAGGATCATACTCATTTAATTGCACTTAGTCTAAATACAGATATCTAAAATTTTCCCCTGTTTTAAACAACTGGTAATTAATCCTTACACAATCTCAATACCCAGAATTGCGTGTTATTAGCTATAAACAACCTAGAGTCGTTAAAAAATCTGACTAACTGTTGCATGTTATCCTACACCTAGGCAAGCCTTAGGTAATCAACTTAAAAAATAAAACCAGAACTGTCTTTTCTGATTAGTGTTCAACTGTCAGCCATCTTAAAACAAGTAGGCAAGACAGATTAAGACTTCCTCTCTGAGTTATTCAATAAATATGTCTTTGTGTTATCACTTAGATACCATGCTTAGGATCTGAACCTGAATATGGACCTTAGTTGTGTATGAGACATGTTGTTTATGTGTACTGAATACTTGAGCCTTTAGGATAGGAGTCCTAATTTCCTCCGGGACTGATAGGAAGGGACGGGTAACAACATGCAATAAAGGCCGAGACCAACACTCGATTTAGTTGCTTTCACGGGGTGGGAAAGGGTAGAATATGGATATGATGACCGGTGTGCTAATACCACGTGTAGCCACTCTTCGAGGAGTGATTACCGGGTATTGCATTTATTTGATCCATATTATTATAAACTTAGATAACTTTTATATGCTTGGATCGTAATCCTTTCAAAATCTAATCTTCTTTACTGTTTTCAAATATCTGCATGCTTAAGACTTAAATCCCCTCTTATTTGAGCCTTTGTTTGTTTGTTTGCTAAGCCATAGAAATTAACAGAAACCATTTGGCCGGGAACCACACTTGTGGATCCTGAGGGGTGCCTAACACCTTCCCCTTAGGATAATATCAAGCCCTTACCCAATCTCTAGTTAGTAATGTAGTAATTGAACCCCTTAGGTTCCTTAACGCACCGTTAAAATTGTTAGGTAGCGACTCTTCAAATTATGTAAATCCCTTTTCCCAAAAGGAACGAGTTGTCTCAACCAATGTCATAAACCCCTTTCAACCAGGCCCCGAAAGGAGCGCTCGGGGAAAAAGGGTGGCGCGACACGCACGAAGTGACTATTATGTCGTGACGGGGAGTTTAGGATTTACTAGCATGCTTTATGTGTAATATCCATAATCTTAAATGTTAATTTAGGTTGCCTAATATGCTTGAATTATTAAGTAAACATATAGGAGGTTACATTCTGAAATTTATAGTATTGAATCCTTCTCTGTAATTATATTCTCTACTGAATTTCCTGACTTCCGGTTAGTTATGTGTATATATACGGGTACCCGCATCGCATGTATGATTCGCGAGAAGGGTAGCCCTACTATTATGTCAACTGCGTCGCATGTTCTATTCGTGAGCGATGTAATAGATGCATCTATGGTTCGAGCCGTTCGACCCTTCGGCAGTGCACATTTATTTTCGCGTCGTATCGGTCGTACGTGCACAACATGTTATGTGTTGTTAGTTGTTTGGGTGTTCTGTGATCATGTATCTGTTGAATATCATGAAAAATGAAAACTAGGTAATTTACATGATAGAGAACTTGACACATAAAGGTATTTGTAAAGGATATTCAATGTTTCTGTCTTCATTATTATTCATGATTGTCGTTCCTTCTTAGCCCTACATTTAAAACATATCATTTCACCCTAGTAAGTGTAACGTCGACCTCTCGTCACTACTTCTTCGAGATTAGACTGGATACTTACTGGGTACATATTGTTTATGTACTCATGCTACGCTTCTTTACTTAATTGTACAGGTTCTGAGGCAGGTGCATCTGGGTATCGGTCCGGAGCTCGTCCCTGACTTATACTTGGTTTGGATTTCATGGTGAGTTGCTTCTCTTGGCGGTCTTCACTAGAACTGTGGATCCTTTTGTTTGCTATTCTGTCTATCTCTTCTTAGATAGTAGGATAGTTCTGTTATTATTTTGATTTTACTCTTCTAGATGCCTGCACCTGTGACACTAGTTCCTAACACACACAGTTGGTAGACTATTCTTTTGGTGATGTAATTTATTCAAGTTTATTATTGGTCTTCGTAACTTAAATTGCCCAGCTATGTGTTACATTCCATGCATTGTGGCTAAACTATTTTGAGATAAGAAAAGTATTTAATAGAAACAACTAGACTCCGTAGATAATTAGTGTCGACTTGCATGATAGTGGTGTCTGGCGCCATCGCGACCTAAATTAGGATTTGGGTCGTGACATCATGGTATCAGAGCTCTAGGTCCATGTAGGTCTCACGGGTTACAAGCAAATCCAATAGAGTCTTGCGGATCGGTACAAAGACGTTTGTATTTTTCTTCGGGAGGCTATAGGGTGTTAGGAAATCTCTCTTTATTCACCTTCTATCGTGCATTTGATAGTATGCTAATCTCAATCTTCTATTTTTTCACAGATGGTGAGGACGCGCACAACCGATATTCTAAACCAGGGAGGGGTCGCTACCCCCACCGACAAAGGCTGTGGAAGAGGTTGGGGGAGGGCACCGGCCTGAGGTAGGGGACGAGGGCATCCCAGAGCTGTTCCAGTTGTACGCCACCAGATCCAATAGTGGATCCCATCACTGAGGAGCAGGGCGAGGTGTCCACCGCAAATCCTGCCCCATTAGACTTTATGAGGGCGCCGGGATTTAAGGAAGTCATGGGCCGGATGATGCGGTTCATGGACACCACAACTCAGGCTGGTTTATTTCCAGCGGGTCTGGCCACATCCTAGGCTGGAGGGGGAGCACTTACCTCTACTGTCCAGGCCGCATGACATGTAAAAGTAGTATACCAGACCCCGGGTACACTGCCCGTGGGCGGGGTCCAGCTAGTAGCAGCAGCACCTGAGCCCAGACCAGCTGCGAACGGCGATCCGTAGAAGCTATTAGACAGATGGATCAGACTCCACCTCCTGTCTTCGGAGGCGAGCGTCATGAGGACGCCCAGGACTTTATTGATAGGTGCAGGAACAGACTGCACAACATGAGGATACTGGAGTCCCATGGAGTTTACTTCACTACTTTTCAGCTAGAGGGCATGGCCCACAGATGGTGGCAGTCCTACATTCTTGGCAGACTGGCTGATTCTCCTCCCTTCACTTGAACAGTTCACTCAGTTAGTCCTGGACATATCTCACCCTCTGAGAGGGAAGAGCTGCGGTATCAGTTTTAGCAGCTAGAGCAGGGTCAGATGTCAGTGAGTGACTACGAGGATAGGTTTTATGAGTTGTCTCGTCATGCACTCATGATACTTCTTACTGACGCCGAGGGAGTGCAGAGATTTGTAGCTGGGTTGCACTCAGGTATTAGGGCCAATATGGCCCGAAAGGTGGAGATGGTGACTCCTTATCAGCTTGTGGTAGAGATTGCTCGCAGGATTGAGGGTTATCAATCGAGGAGCAGAGAGTAGGGGCACCAGGATAAGAGAGCTAGATTTTCTGGTGATTCCAGAGGTGCTCCAGCCAGTGGCAGAGGTCATTTTGGAAGGGGACAGCCTAGTAGGCCCCCATATTCAGCACCCACCACCTCCTCGAGGTGCTCCGATGAGGCCTTATTTCAACGCTATGCCGGAGAGTTCTTACCATCCACCAGCCATTCAGGGTTCTTCCTACTGTTATTCTGGTCATCAGGGGTCTTCCAGTCCTTATTTTAGTGTCATGCCAAAGAGTTCATACCATCCTTCAGTTATTCAGACTTCTTCAGGGCAGTAGGCTATAGTGCCGAGAGTTTTTTTATGAGTGTGGGGATCCAAGCATCTTAAGAGGACTTGTCCCAAGTTTTGGGGCAAGGCCGTGCAGAAGATTCATCAGCCTATGATTTCACCGCCGGCAGTTCGGCCACCCAGAGGTGGAGGACAGGCTCGTAGAGGTCGTCTTAGAGGTGGAGGCCAGGCAGGGAGAGCCCGGTCAGCTCCTGTTCATTCCGGTGGAGGCTAGTCGTTCGGTGCTCCAGCTAGATTCTATGCTTTCACGACCAGACAGATCCAGTAGCCTTAGATGTCGTGATCACAAGTATTATTTCACTATGCAGTAGAGATGCATAGGTATTATTTGATCTAGGATCCACTTATTCTTATGTAACAGCCTTATTTTCTCATTTCCTGGATATTTCTCGTGAGTCCTTGGGCACTCCTCTTTATATGTCCACTCCTGTGGGCGATTTTGTGGTTGTGGACCGGATTTATCAGTCCTGTGTGGTTACATTCTATGGGTTCGAGACTAGAGCGGACCTCCTGTTACTTGATATGAGTGATTTTGAGGTCATCCTGGGCATGGATTGGTTATCCTCTTATCACGTTGTCTTAGATTGCCATGCCAAGACGGTTACTCTAGCCATGCTTGAGTTGCCAAGATTGGAGTGGAGAGGTTCCTCAATCAGTGCAGCAAGTCGGGTTGTTTCTTTCCCGAAGGCTCGACGTAGGGTCGAGAAGTGTTGTTTTGCTTATCTTGCTTATGTGCGGGACACCACCACCGAGTCATTGATGATTGACTCAGTGCCAGTAGTTTGAGAGTTTTCTGATGTATTTCCCTCAGACTTTCCAGGCATGCTACCGGATCGTGACATTGATTTTTGCATTGACTTGGCTCCAGGCACCCAGCCTATCTCTATTCCCCCATACTGTATGGCTCCAATGGAATTTAAAGAACAACTTGAGGAGTTGTTGGCTAAGGGGTTTATCAGATCGAGTGTGTCACCGTGGGGTGCTCCAGTGTTATTTGTGAAGAAGAAGGATGGAACTACGCGGATGTGTATTGACTACTGCCAGTTGAACAAGGTCACCATCAAGAACAAGTACCCATTGCTGCGTATCGATGATTTGTTTGACCAGTTGTAGGGTGCTCGGGTGTTTTCTAAGATTGACTTGAGATCGGGGTACCATTAGTTGAAGATTCGAGACTCGGATGTTCCAAAGACTACCTTTCGTACGAGATATGGTAATACCGACTTCCCGGTGATGTCCTTTGGATTGACTAATGCCCCAGCAACATTTATGGATTTGTTGAACAGGGTGCTCAGGCCTTATATTGATTCTTTTGTCATTTTCTTTATCGATGACGTTCTGATTTACTCACGTAGCATGGGGGAGCACGAGCAGCATTTGAGAGTTATGCTCTAGACTTTGCGAGAACAAAAGTTGTATGTTAAGTTCTCCAAGTGTGAGTTTTGGTTGGATTCTGTGGCATTCTTGGGACATGTGGTATCCGAAGAGGGTATCAAGGTGGAACCTAAGAAGATTAAGTCAGACCATAGTGGGCCACGCCCTACTTTAGCGACAGAGATCAGGAGCTTCTTGGGTCTGGCCGATTATTATCGCCGATTTGAGGAGGGTTTTTCATCAATTGCAGCTCCTCTGACTAGATTGACCCAGAAGAATGCCCCATTTCGATGGTCCAACGAGTGTGAGGCGAGCTTCCAGAAGCTCAAGATGGCATTTACCTCAGCACCAGTTCTGGTGTTGCCTTCCAGTTCTGGGATGTATACAGTTAATTGTGACGCTTCACGCGCTTGTCTGGGATGTGTGTTGATGCAGAAGGGGCGAGTTATTGCATATGCTTCACGTCGGCTGAAGGTTCATGAGAAGAATTACCCCGTGCACAATTTGAAGTTGGCGGCGATTGTTCGTGCTCTTATGATTTGGAGGCACTACTTGTATGGGGTGCCTTGTGAGGTTTATTCGGACCACCGCAATATAAGGGTCTTAATTTGAGGCAGCGTAGATGGCTTGAGTTATTGAAGGATTATGACATTACTATTCTTTATCATCTGGGCAAGGCGCATGTGGTTGCAGATGCCTTAAGCAGGAAGGCGGAGAGTATGGGTAGCTTGGCTTTCATTTTAGCAGAAGAGAGACCTCTAGCTTTGGACATTCAGTCCTTGGCTAATCGCCTAGTGAGGTTGGACCTTTCAGATCCCAGTCGAGTTCTTGCGTGTGTCGTTGCTCAGCCTTCATTATTGGGTGAGATTAAGGCTTGGCAGTTTGATGATCTGCACTTGGCAGTTCTCCGGGAGACAATGTTACAAGGTGGTGCCAAGAAGGTTTCTATTGGCGAGGATGGTGTTCTGAGACTTCAGGGTCACTTATGTGTCCCTAATGTTGATGGCCTGAGGGAGAGGATTCTAGAGGAGGCTCACAGTTCACGGTATTCTATTCATCCTGGTGATACGAAGATGTATCGTGACTTGAGGCAGCATTTCTGGCAGAGGCGAATGAAGAAAGACATAGTGGAGTATGTGGCCAGATGTCTAAATTGCAAGTAGGTTAAGTATGAGAACTAGAGGCCAGTAGGCCTACTCCAGCAGATGCCTATACCTGAGTGGAAATGGGAGCGCATCACTATGGACTTCGTAGTTGGGTTGGCACGGACTTTGCGGAAGGTTGATGCGGTGTGGGTTATTATTGACAGGTTGACAAAGTCGGCACATTTCATTCCAGTAGCTAGTACTTACACTTCTGAGAGGTTGGCCCAGATCTATATTCGGGAGATAGTTTGGTTGCACGGTGTGCCTGTGTCCATTATATCATATTGAGTTCCACAGTTCACCTCGCATTTCTGGAGAGTAGTATAGAGTGAGTCAGGCAACCGGGTAGAGCTCAGCACATCATTCAACCCTCAGATCGATGGGCAGTCAGAGCGGACAGTTCAGATATTGGAGGACATGCTCAGATTATATGTGATTGATTTTGGAGGGCAGTGGGACCAGTTCTTGCCTTTGGCCGAGTTTTCTTATAATAACAGTTATCAGTTCAGCATTAATATGGATCCATTTGAGCCTTTGTATGGTCAGTTATGTCGTTCTCCCATCGGGTAGTTTGAGCCTCGCGAGGCTAAGTTATATGGCACCGATCTGGTGAAGGATGCTTTGGAGAAGGTGAAGTTGATTTAGGAGGCACTTCGCACAGCACAGTCCAGGGAGAAGATTTACGCGGATCAGAAGGCGCGCGATGTATCATTTATGGAGGGAGAGAAGGTCCTGTTGAAAGTCTCGTCGATGAAGGGTATTATGAGGTTTAGTAAGAAGGGCAAGCTGAGCCCAAGGTTTGTAGGTCCATTCGAGGTGTTGAGGCGAGTTGGAAGGTTGCTTACCAGCTTGCTTTACCTCCCAGTTTATCAGGAGTTCATCCGGTCTTTCATGTATCCATGCTCCGGAGGTACCACGCCGACTTCTCTCACATGATAGACTTCAACACCATTCAGCTAGACGATAGATTGGGTTACGAGGAGGAGCCAGTTGCCATCATTTACATGAAGGACCGCCAGTTGAGGTCCAAGATATTTTTCACCGTAAAGGTCCAATGGAGGGGTCAACCAGTCGAGGAGGCGATTTGGGAGTTCGAGGAGGACATGCGTAGTAGATACCCACACGTATTCAGCACTCAAGGTATGATTCTAGACCCATTCGAGGACGAATGTTTGTTTAAGAGGTGGAGAATATAACAACCCGACCGCTCGTTTGTGTTCTAGAGCCCTGTGCCCCAAAATGAGACTCCCTGTAGTTGCTTTTACTGATTTATGACTTCCGGGGATGGGTGGTTCGAGGTTTGGAGGAGTTTTGAGTGGTATAGGGAAACTTAGTTCCTTAAGGTTGGTCTTAAAGGCCAAGCTTGACTTAGGTCAACATTTTTATTAAACGACCTTGGAATCAAGATTCGAAGGTTCCGGTAGGTTCGTATGATGATTTAAGACTTGGGCGTATGTTCAGAACGGGTTTCGGATGACCGGGGTGCGTTTCAGTGCCAAATAGTGAATGATTCCTTAAGTTCAAAAATTGAGGTTTAGAACGTGATTTTGGGTTATCAAGGTCCGAATGGAATTTTGAGACTGTGAATAGTTCCGTTATGTCACCTATTACTTGCTCGCAAAATTTGGTGTCCTTCCGAGTAGTATAGGTAGGTTCGACGTGTTGAAGGAGAATTCAAGAACTTAAAGTTCTTAAATTAGATCCAATAGGTTTTGGGGTATGATTTTTAGATTTGGCATTGTTTCTGACGTTCCGAAGGATCAAGCGAGTCCATATTATGATTTAGGACTTGTTGGTATATTTTGATGGGGCCTCATTTGGGCCCGGATGCCATTCGGACATCGCGCGAGGCGAAGACCAGCCTTAGAAGAACTGTTGTTGCACCAGATCTGGTGCGACCGCACCTATGAAGGACTAGCAGTAGGTGCGAAAACCGCAGGTGTGGTCAACGCCTTGCAGGTGCGGCTTCAGAGGGGGCTGCCCAGTCCCGCAGGTGCAAGCAATTTCCCGCAGAAGCGGAGCCGCAGGTGCGGACTCCCTTCCGCAGGTGCAACCACTAGCCCCTTCCCATTTTTCTGCAGGTGCGAGATCTTTCTCACAGATGCGAGACCGCAAGTGCGAAAAACCTGAAGGAAGCGAGGTTTTTTAAAATACGGGATTTAGCCATTTTTGATCCATTTTATTCATCTTGGATGATTTTGACAGCTTGCAAAGGAGAGATTCGACCTAGCTACTGAAAGGTAAGTAATTTCTTCCATAAAGTGAGTTTAATACTTGATTTCTTGGGTAGATTAACATAAAATTAGTAGAAATCATGGGTTTAGAGTAAAGCCTATGATTTTTATAAAAATGAGAATTTACCAAGGAATTAGTTATGGAATTATGCAAAAACAATATAATATTGATCCTTAGGTTATGGGCGATTGTTTTCCTTGAAATTTTCTGGAATCCGAGCATGTGAGCTCAGGAAGTATTTTGGGATTTTGCAAATTAGGTTGAAATCATAATTTAAATAGGGGAATTTCATACTTTTGAGTGTAGATTGATTTATTTATGCAATATTTGGCTAGTTTCGAGTCCTTGGGCGACGAATTTGGAGTTTCGAGCGCGTTCTTGACCCGTAAAGTAGGCTTGACACGAGGTAAATCTCCTTTCTAACCTTGTAAGAGGGAATTGTCCCCATAGGTGAATATAAATAATTGCATGTCTTTATTTTTGGGGGCTACGCACGAACGAAGTGACGAGAGTCCGTGCTTAGCTACTATTATGTCATGTCGAGGAGTTTAGGATTTACAAGCATGATTTATGTGCCGTATCTATAATCTTAAATGTTAATTTTGGTTGCCTAACATCCTTGAATTATTAAGTGAACATCTAGGATGTTACATTCTGAAATCTATAGTATTGAATCCTTCTATGTAAGTATATTCTTTACTGAATTTCCTGACTTCCTGTTAATTATGTGTATATATACGCGTACGCGCGTCACGTGTATGATTCGTGAGCGGGGTAGACCTACTATTATGTCAACCGCGTCGCATGTCCGATTCGTGAGCGGTGAATAGATGTATCTATGGTTCGAGCTGTTCGACCCTTTGGCATTGCACATTTGTTTTTGCGTTGTACCAGCCGTACTTTCACGGCATATTATGTATTGTTTGTTTTTTGGGTGTTCTGTGATCATGTATCTGTTGAATATCATGAAAAATGAAAACTAGGTAATTTGCATGATAGAGAACTTGACACATAAAATTATTTGTAAAGGATATTCAATGTTTCTGTCTTCATTATTATTCATGATTGTCATTCCTACTTAGCCCTACATTCAAAGAATATCATTTTGACCCTAGTAAGTGTCACGTCGACCTCTCGTCACTACTTCTTCGAGATTAGACTGGATACTTACTAGGTACATATTGTTTATGTACTCATGCTATGCTTCTGTACTTAATTGTACAGGTTCTGAGGCAGGTGCATCTGGGTATCTTTCCGGAGGTCATCCATGACTTATACTTGGTTTAGACTTCATGTTGAGCTGCTTCTCTTGGAGATCTTCAGTAGCACTTCTTTTGCTATTCTGTCTATTTCTTCTTAGACAATAGGATAGTTATGTTATTCTTTTGATTCTACTCTATTAGATGCCTGCAGACTGGTGACACTAGTTCCTGGCACACACAGTTGGTAGACTATTCTTTTGGTGTTATTTATTAAAGTTGATTATTGGTTTTCGTAACTTAAATTGCCCACCTATGTGTTACATTCCATGCTTTGAGGCTAAAGTATTTTGAGATAAGAAAAGTATTCAATAGAAAACAACTAGACTCCTTTAGTGTCGGCTTGCCTGACAACGGTGTTGGGCGCCATCGCGACCCGGATTAGGATTTGGGTTGTGACAGGGGTGGCTTAGCTTTTTCTGAGTCTGCATAGACTAGTTGTTTCTAAGATGTGATTCATCAATATCTATATGGCAAAAAGTAGTAGTAATTCTCTGAAGTTTAAACACAAGTTTACTACTAATATTAATTAGTTTACTAAAAGATCCCCTTGAGTCACAATAAAGCAGGGAACTTTCGCCGCAATTATTTACCGGAACACTACTAAAACTTATTTTGCAGCAATTTGCCTCCATGTGACCAAGAGATCACGGTTTCAAATCACGAAAATATCATCTTACATGCATTGCGGGAGCTTAGTGCACCAGACTTCTCTTTTATTTGGCGGTTAATGACATTGCATGGATGTCAAGTAGCAGGACATTTCAGCAATTAGCGATGACAAGGGTATTAATATGTAAAGTACTCTTATAGATCTAGTTATGTTCTTTTCTCGATGATATCCTTTTAATACATTTGGCTGATCGTCAAACAAAAATAACAGCGGCTAGTTAAATATTTAAAAAATATATATTGATTAAATATATTATATTCCTTCCGTTTTAATTTGTTTGTCCTAATTTGACTTGACATAAAGTTTAACAAAGAAATGAGGATTTTTGAAACTTCTGGTCTTTAATTTGCTGAGTATTACATTTGGGTGGTTGTAAACCTTTTGAAACTTGTGGTCTTAACCATGCTATAATATTTGGATGGGTATAAATGCTTTCTATTAACTAAATATAAGAGTATTCCAATCTTTTTGGAATGAACTAATAAGAAAATAGTGTCAATCTGTTTGAAATAGAGGCCGAGAGAATGTATAAAAAATATACATTAGTTGGCTATTATTTTCGGGGCAGTTATACGGAGTAATAGATGATCCAGCTCTGGGCTCCAAGTGTGGGCCTCATGGTCCTTTAAATCGAATGAGGCAAGCCCAAAAAATTCCACCAACCTAAAATATTATCAAGAAAAGGTTCAAAATTAGATAATTTTGAAATTTTGTTTTTTAGAAGATGACACTGTATGGCCACTAAATGTCACGACCCAAAATCCTGACTCAGGTTGTGATGGCGCCTTACAATGGTGTCGGGCAAGCCAAAACTCAATTTACTAAGGGTTCTTTCTTATTTGATTAAACATTTCAACATATACCAATTTTTTAAAGCTTAAAATATAAATCGAAAAGGGGAATTAGCTAGTTAAAAAGCGGTCATAAGGAGGCGTAAGCCAATATATATACAAACCTGTAATCCGTAATAACTACCACGTGTGTGCCAGGAACTAGTGTCACAAGTCCTACGGGCATACTAACAGAATATACAAAAGATATAATATACAGTCCCACTATCTGAAAGAAACAGACGGGAAATAGGCAAAAGAAACTCCATGGTGCTGCCGAGGATCATTAGGAGAAGCAGCTCTCCGTGAAGTCAGGTACAACTATGATCATAATCGAGTTCCGGTCTGATAACCAGATGCACCAACCTCAGAACCTGTACAAATAAGTACAGAAGCGTAGCATAAGTACATAAATAAATATGTACCTAGTGAGTATCCCGCCTAATCTCAAGGAAGTAGTGACGAGAGGTCGACTTGACACTCACTAAGGTCCAACAAAAATGATTAAACAAGATATAATACCAGCAACAGACATACAAGGATGATAAAAACAGTAAACATTAAAGATAATTGTAATTCAAATAAATACTGGAAGTAACTATACAATTACTACTTCATTTTTCTTTTTTTCTTTTTTTTGTAAAACAATATCTGTCCACTCAACATCCATAAAAGAATCATTGACAATTTAGCATGCGCATACAAGATAAGGACAACCGGCCTGAGCCATCATAATGATCATATATGTGCACTGCCGAGGGTTGAACGGTTCAAACCATAACATATCTTTCAATCTCGCCGTGGCGTATGACCCGCTCCCATGAGAGTGGGGGAAATAACACTCCGCTCGCGGAATGTAAATTGCGAAGTGGTCACATGCGCACACAATCTACACATTACTCTTATAAATTACTTTTCAGTGAATAATTCCTTAAAATTTCTAAAATTCCATGATCTCAGGGAAACAAGCCGCATGTAACATTAATTCATTAAGCATGTAGTTCATTTCAAGGAAAAACACAAGGCATGGTTATAGGCCTAATAACCGGACATAAGAATAATAATCTCTACGTATGGACTCTCGTCACTTTGTGCGTACGTAGCCCCCACAAACATTAGAACATATCCATTTAAATCACCTAGGGGGACAACTCCCTCTTACAAGGTTAGAAAGGAGACTCACCTCACGTCGAACCTACATTCTCTGGGTCAAGAATGCGCCCAAAACTCCGAACTCGTCTCTCAGGGACTCAAAACTAATCAAACGTTACACAACTATATCAAATTATACTAAAAGCATGGAATTCTCCTACTTATTTAGTCAATTCATCATCTCGAATAAATCCCAAAATCCACCCCCGGGTTGCATGCTCGGATTCCGAAAATTCTCGAAGGAAACACTCACCCATAACCTAAGGCTCGCTAATATGTGATTTTCGTATGATTTCATAGCCGATTCAAGGATAATTCTCTAAATTCTCGAAGGCCCTAAGTTACTACCCAATTCCTTAATTTTGCACTAATTAGGTAGTTAAATTCAATTAGGAATTCATGCATTAACTAACTTTAGGGTAGAATTTACGTACCTTTCAGTAGCTAGGTGGATTGGCCCTTTCCCAAGCTCTCTAAGTCAACAATGGTGGAAGAAAAATGGAGAAAAATGAGTATTTCCCGTGCTTTAAAAGAACACATTGCCTAAAGTGGTTCCGCACCTACGGTCTCGCACCTGCGACTGCGCAACCGCACCTGCAGTCACACCAAATCAGGTGTACCAACCACTGCTTCAGCTAGTTTTTGGACTCGTTTGGTGCCCGAGAGGCACCTTGGCCCACCCGAGCCCCCGTCTTAATATACCAACAAGTCCCAAATAATAATACGGACTCGCTCGAGCCTTCGGAACATCCACAACAACGCTAAAACTCAAAATCACACCTCAAAACCCCTAGAACCAAACTTAGGAACTTTAAGTTTCTTGAATTCGCTAACAATGCGCAAAACCGACCTATACTACTCGAAATGATACCGAATTTGCAAGCAAGTCATAAATGATATAACGAAAATATTCTCGGTCTCGCAATTCCATTCGAACCTCGATAACAAAAAGACACGTCCCAAACAACAATTTGAACTTAAGGAAACTCTTATTTCGATATTGGGCGCCGAAATGCTTCCGGGTCATCCAAAACCCATTACGAACATACGCCCAAGCCCGAAATCATCATACGAAGCTACCGAAATCATCGAAACTCAATTCCAAGGTTGTTTTACTCAAAATGTTGACCGAAGTCAAACTTTGTCTTAAAGGCCAACTTGAAGGAACCAAGTGTTCCAATATCGCTCTAAACACTTCCGAATCCCGGACCACTAGCCCCCACAAGTCATAAATCACAATAAGCCGCTATGGGAAGTTTAATTTAGGGGAACGGGGTCCGATAACGCAAAATGACCGGTCGGGTCATTACGTTCTCCACCTCTTAAACAAACGTTCATCCTGAAGTGCTGAATAAGTGCGGATATCTGCTGCGCATGTCCTCCTCGGACACCCAGGTCGCATCCTCGATTGGTTGGTCCCTCCACTGGACCTTTACGGCAAAAACTCTCTTTGATCTCAACTGGCGATCCTGCCTGTCAATAATAGCAACTGGCTCCTCCTCGTAGCCCAACCTCTTGTCCAACTGAATAGTGATGAAATCAACCACGTGATAGAAGTCGGCGTGGTACCGCCTGAGCATGGATACATGAAAGACCGGATGAACTCCTGATAAACTTGGAGGTAAATCTAGCTCATAAGAAACCTCCCCAACACGCTTCAACACCTCGAAGGGACCTATAAACCTTGGGCTCGGCTTGCCCTTCTTCCCGAACATCATAATACCCTTCATTGGCGAGACTTTCAACATGACCTTATCCCCCTCCATAAATGATACATCATGCGCTTTCTGATATGCGTAACTCTTCTGTCTGGACTGTACTGTGCGGAGCCTCTCCTGAATCAACTTCACCCTCTCCAAAGCATCCATCACCAGGTCGGTGCCATATAACTTAGCCTCGTCAGGATCAAACCACCCGATAGGAGAAAGACATCGTCGACCATACAAAGCCTCAAATGGAGCCATCTCGATGCTGGACTGATAACTATTATTGTAAGCAAATGCGGTCAAAGGCAAGAACTGGTCCCACTGACCTCCGAAGTCAATCACACATGCCGTGAGCATGTCCTCCAATATCTGAACTGTATGCTTTGACTGGCCATCAATCTGAGGGTGAAATGGTGTGTTGAGGTCTATCTGGGTACCCATCTCACTATGCAATGCGCTCCAGAAGTGCGAGGTGAACTGAGGACCTCGATATGATATAATGGACACTGACACACCGTGCAACCGGACTATCTCCCGAATGTAGATATGTGCCAACCTCTCAGAAGTATATGTAGTAGCCACTGGAATGAAATGCGTCGATTTGTTCAATCTATCTACAATGACCCAAACCGTGTCAACCTTTCACAGAGCCCGAGGCAACCCAACCACGAAGTCCATAGTGATGCGTTCCCACTTCCACTCTGGAATGGGCAT
>ML326952.1:0-22879 GCA_005239505.1 Nicotiana paniculata
GAAGAAATTTTGGACTTGCTGAATCACAACTGGATATAGACGAAGCTTATGAAGAAATGATAGCGGAACTTGCGGAGGATGCTGCTAATGCTTCACCCGAAAGCGGTGATGAACAAGCTTCTTTTCCGCCACCACCAACAGAAGTTCCTCCCAACCTTGAAGGATTTATGAAATTTGTTAGGGATACTATGTAGATTAATATGTAACTTATATTTTGGCACATCTTGATTAGTTTTTCTCCCTTTTAATGGTGGTATTAGTACCTTAGCTGTGCTCATTCCATTGGGGGGAGGAAGACTAAGAAAGATATTGCCATTNCTGGTACATCTTGATTAGTTTTTTTCCCTTTTAATGGTGGTATTAGTACCTTAGCTGTGCTCATTCCATTGGGGGGAGGAAGACTAAGAAAGATATTCTCATTTTTTTAAATGTCGTTATTAATAAAATTTATAAGGCATTTCCTTGAATATTTGTGTTTACACTTGAATTACAAATTTACAATACATATCTAATAGTTATATAATATAATTTACAATAAATTGTCTTAGATAATNTGGCCCGGGACCGTTTAGCCCGGACCCGCATAACCCAGGCCCGCGTAGCCCGGACCCGCTTAGCCCAGCCCACTTGACCCGTTTGGCCCGGCCCCGGCCCGTTAGCCACCCTTGTTATGTATCAGTCGTGTTAAAGAAATTATTCTTTGAAACATATCCGATTTGCTTCCATTATATCTCTATTGCAGTATTTCTACTATT
Organism: Nicotiana paniculata; assembly: GCA_005239505.1. NCBI lineage: Eukaryota > Viridiplantae > Streptophyta > Magnoliopsida > Solanales > Solanaceae > Nicotiana > Nicotiana paniculata. The sequence continues at coordinate 756 of ML326952.1, forward strand.
TGTTTAACTTTGTATCAACAACAAAAATTAGATTTAACTTATCACCAGTTAAAAAATGTACTAAATTATAAATTGTTTGACAAAAGTTACAATCTTTTTGGATCAGAAATCAACATGAAAAGCCATTACGGATTGAGTACCTAGATCTCAAAAAAAGAAATTAACGATGACTCTCTAAGTACATGGTGTATACGGCTAAAATTGGATAGCCCAATTTAACTGTCATTTCGACGTTTAGAAGGCTCGAATGCCCGAGCTCTGGTATCAATTCATATTGAAGGTCCTCGACCTCGAGGAAATACGTATCGAAGGTCCTCGACCCCGAGGAAATACGTATCGAAGGTCCTCGACCTCGAGGCAATACATATCAAAGGTCCTCAACCTCGAGGCAATACATATCGAAGGTCCTCAACCTCGAGGCCGTGCATATTGAAGGACAACATGAAAAGGCAAAAAATTCCCAAGGGGCACGTGGTTAAAGCTGACAAAGTACAAAAAATAGTACAAGCCCATACCGTAGAATTAAATGGCTGTACCGACCATATCTCTTTGTATTAATTACACATGTACTATGTTGGGATTCCTCCTCATATATAAAGGGGACCCTTGTCACTTTGTAACATACATGATATTGAATACAAGAACAAGAACATCCTCTGCTCTCTAACAAAAACATTCTCTACAATTGCTTTATTAATTTATTGCTTTTCATTTATTGTGTTCTTGAATTACTCTTCATTTATTACTTGTTATTGATCACAAATAGGCCATTTTTAAGGCCTCCAACACTGTTTTATTGTTATTGACAACCCCTAGTCATGCTTCTAAAGCTCGACCTCGAGGCCTATCCGACCACCCTCGAGATTGGTCTCTTCTATACCTGGTTCGCGTAATCTCGTTCCTTTCGCTCTTATCACATTTTGCTCGCTTCATACTCAGCATCTACTGCCTAAACAACCGGTATTAAAATAGATCACGTATTGTTAGAACCACATAATCAAGTATAATTGTGATTACCATTTTCAAGGTAAACAGTTTGGCTCCCACAGTGGGGCTAAGAATAATAGTGATTGTTTTAGTGCTGATTTTCTAAAAACACAAGTTATTCTTCACACTTTTTCTTGTCCAAGAATCAGCAATTTCAGGTCAGAAAATGTTTAACTCAGTAAACACACATGAAAACAACGACCCTGAGGATCACGGACCGTAAGAAACCGTGCTCAAACGGGCCAAAGTACCCACCGCTACGAAAGATCGAACTCAAAGTTGTATACCTAAAGGAACTATTGTGTTCAGAGAGAAGATGTCGAAGCCTTGTCCCAACCACATAACGATGCGCTGGTAATTTCTTTCCTCTTGAAAAGCGTTCAAATTAAGCGTGTGCTCGTGGATCCAGGTAGCTCGACCAATATAATCAGGTTTAGGGTAGTGGAGCAAATCAAGCTGCTTGACCAGATCGTACCCGATTCTAGTGCCCTCAGAGGGTTTAACATGGAGAGCGAAATGACGAAGGGGGAAATCATCCTCCCAGTTGACGTGTCCGGTAGAGTTCAGGGCACCAAGTTTCATGTCATCAAGAGAGGCACAAGATATAACGCCATGCTTGGAAGACCATGGATACACAGCATCAGGGCGGTACCGCCGACTCTCCACCAAATGTTGAAATTCCCAACCACAGATGGCATAAAAATAGTGTATGGCGAGCAACACGCGGCAAAGGAATTGTTCGTAGTGCACGACGTAGCGCCAGAGCTCGTATATTCCACCTTAGAGGGGTCGGAATATAAACAGGTTCCAGAGGATGACAAAGAATACTTCCTCACCCCTCGAACCTTCGTTGCCCCCGAATAATCGGATGCAACGAAATCGACGGTCGAAGAGTTGGAGCAAGTTGTTTTGATGGAACACCTACCAGATCGAAAGGTATACCTGGGAACGGGATTAACCCCCGAACTTAGGAAAGAAATCATTCAATTTCTTATCGATAACATTGATTGCTTTGCTTGGTCCCACTTGGACATGACAGAGATCTTCCCGAGAATAACCACCCATCGACTAAGCATCGATCCCGGGTTCAAACCGGTGAAGCGAAAAAGGAGGACTCAGTCCGAGATAAAGCATGCGTTCGTCAAAGATGAGGTAACAAAACTCCTAAAAATAGGGTCCATCAGGGAAGTAAAATATCCCGAGTTGTTGGCCAATATAGTAGTGGTCCCCAAAAAGGGAGAAAATTAAGAATGTGCGTAAATTATAAGGACTTAAATAAGGCATTCCCTAAAGATTCATTCACGCTGCCCAACATCGATCGATTGATTGATGCCACGGCCGGCCACGAGATTCTCACCTTTCTCGACGCCTACTCTGGGTATAATCAGATTCAAATGAACCCCGATGATAGGGAAAATATTTCGTTCATCACGAAGTATGGCACATACTGCTACAATGTAATGCCTTTCGGGATTAAAAACACAGGGGCCACGTACCAGCGCTTAGTTAGTAAGATGTTCGAACATCAAATAGGCAAATCCATGGAAGTTTACATTGATGACATGCTGTTTAAGTCTCTGTGCGTAGAAGACCATTTGACTCATTTGTAGGAAACTTTCGACATCCTTAGAAGTTACAACATGAAGCTCAACCCCGAGAAATGCGCCTTCGGTGTAGGTTTAGGCAAATTTTTAGGCTTCATGGTGTCAAACAGGGGAATTGAAATCAACCCCGACAAAATCAAGGCCATCGAAGAAATCACGATGGTAAACAACGTTAAGGCCGTACAGTGGTTGACCGGGCGGATAGCGGCGCTAGGCCGATTCATCTTGAGGTCATCAGATTGGAGCCATCACTTTTTCTCCCTACTCAAAAAGAAAAACAACTTCGAATGAACTCTGAAGTGCCAGCGCGCCTTAGGGGAATTAAAACGGTATCTCTCAAGCCCGCCTTTGCTCCACACCCCAAATGAGGATCAAACACTATACTTGTACTTAGCAGTGTCCGAGGTAGTGGTAAGTGGCATGTTGGTTCGAGATGAGCAAGGTACGCAGTTCCCTGTCTACTATGTAAGTCGAACACTAGGAGATGCTGAAACCAGGTATCCACACTTAGAAAAATTAGCTCTTACATTAATAAGTGCATCTCGAAAATTGAAACCTTATTTTCAAAGCCACCATATATGTGTTTTAACAACATATCCTCTTCGAAATATATTGCACAAACCTAAATTGTCAGGCCGGCTGGCCAAATGGGCCATCGAGCTCGAGGGGTACGATATTGAATATCAGCCCCGAACGACTATCAAGTCCAAAATTTTGGCAAACTTCGTGGCCGAATTTACGCCCGCCCTCGTGCCCGGCGTGAAAAAAGAACTTCTACTAAAAACGGCCGCATCATCGGGGGTGTGGACCTTATTCACCGACGGTTCCTCGAATGTGAAAGGATCCGGGCTCGGCATAGTCCTGAAGCTACCTGCAGGTGGCATGATTAGACAATCTATAAAAACTATAAAGTTGACTAACAACGAAGCCGAGTATGAGGCTATGATTGCAGGTCTCGAATTAGCCAAAGGCTTGGGAGAAGAAACCGTCGAAGCCAAGTGTGATTCCCTTCTGGTAGTAAACCAGGCAAACGGGAGCTTGGAGGTTCAAGAGGATAGGATGCAAAGGTACCTAGAAAAACTTCAAATCACTTTGCATCGTTTCAAAGAATGGACTCTGGTCCATATATCTCGGGATCAAAACAGCGAGGCCGATGCACTCGCAAACCTGGGGTCATCCATTGAAGAAGATGACATACTCCCCAGGGCTATTGTTCAGCTATCCAAATCGCTGATCAAAGATGGCCATGTTGAAATCAACTCCACCAGCCTGACATGGGATTGGAGAAACAAATACATCGATTATTTGGTAAGTGGGAAGCTGGCCACAGATCCAAAAGAATCAAGGGCCCTTCGAACCAGAGCAGCCCGATTTTTACTCGAGGAGAATGGAGCTCTATACAGGAGAACCTTCGATGGGCCCCTGGCAGTATGCTTGGGACCAGGAGACACTGATTACGTGCTCCGAGAAATCCACGAGGGAACTTGAGAAAATCACTCTGGTGCCGATTCTTTAATTCAAAAGGTGACCAGAGCAGGATACTATTGGGACAACATGGAAATGGACATCAAAGTGTTCGTCCGAAAATGCGACAAATATCAAAGATTTGCGCCAATGATCCACCAACCCGGTGAACAGCTACATTCAGTCTTATCACCATGGCCATTCATGAAATGGGGAATGGACATAGTCGGCCCCCTACCAATGGAACCAGGTAAAGCTAGATTTACTCTATTTATGACTGACTATTTCTCGAAATGGGTGGAAGCACATGCCTATGAAAAGATAAGAGAAAAAGAAATCATCAAATTCATATGGGATCACATCATGTGCCAATCTGGGATCCCCTCCGAGATAACGTGTGATAACGGGAAGCAGTTCATCGGAGGCAAAATAACAAAGTTTCTCGAGGATCACAAAATCAAAAAAATCCTATCGACGCCCTACCACCCGTGTGCAAATGGTCAAGACGAATCCACAAATAAGACCATCATTCGGAACTTGAAAAAGAAGTTAGAAAACACGAAGGGAAAATGGAGAGAAATGCTGCCCGAGGTGCTATGGGCATATCAGACAACCTCTAAATCGAGCACAGGAGAGACACCGTTCTCTTTGGTATACGGGTCCGAGGCTTTGATACCGATCGAGGTCGGAGCGCCAAGCGCCAGATTCTGACATGCTACCGAAGACTCAAACAATGAGGCCATGACTACGTCCCTCGAACTATTAGACGGGACGCGAGAAGCTTTGCTGTTCCGGATGGCCGCCCAAAAACAAAGAATCGAAAGATACTACAACCGAAGAGCAAACCTCCGACATTTTGTAACCGGGGACTTAGTCCTAAGGAAAGTCACCCAAAGCACTCGAAACCCTAATGAAGGGAAGCTAGGATCGAGCTGGGAAGGACCATACCGCGTCCTCGGAGTAATCGACAAAGGATCCTACAAGCTCGGCACCATGGAAGGCGAGCAACTTCCAAACCATTGGAACATATCGATGTTCAAGCGCTATTATTGCTAAGGTACAATCCTCTCCCTATTTCCTTCAAGTTTTTACACTAACCAAATGCGCAGGTATGCGATTAAAAGGAATCAAAACACCCCCCCAGCTCGAAGGCCTTAGGTTTTAAAGCAGGCGCTGTGCTCTTTTTCCCTCGCGTCGGATTTTATCCCAAAATGGATTTTACAGGCGAGGTTTTTAACGAGGCAACATCCATATGCTACCTAAGGAAAACTCACCTAGTATTCAAGGTCTCTCTTTGATCAACCTCAAATACTGAGGGGCACCCCCCCAGGAGATCATTGAAATATGCCAAAGAGGGTCTCGATAGGAGAATGATGTATCGAACCAAACGGTTGAATGAACCGTGTCCGCATAGAATAATCTAACCCTCGATGGTAAAAACATTTATACTTGTACCAAGTAATAAGAGAAGTACCTTCTATCATCAAACATTTCGCACATCAAAGAAGTTTTCTATTTTCACAAGAGGCCTCCCCAGGGCCAAAAATTGATCAAGCACTCAGGAACTGTCCTCGATAGTCACTCCACCGAGTCGCCAAAAACTTGAAGCCATAAGACCTCAAGGCCAGCAATTTCAAGCTCATAATCCCTCCTCGAGGCAACATCAATTCCGACTTGGGGACTGCCCCCGACAGTCGGCTCATCAGGTTATCAAACTCGAAATGGTAAGACCTCAGGGCAAGTAACTTCGAGCGCATAAGCCCTCCACGAGGAAATATCAACTCTAACTCAAGGACTGACCTCAACAGTTAGCTCATAGCCGTAAGACCTCAGGGCCGGCAGTCTTAAACTCATAAGCCCTCCATGAGGCAACATCAAAACTGTAAGACCTCAAACATGGCATGTACAAACTTGTAAGACCTTAAACAAAAGGCATAATCCCCATATCAAAATCAAGGCTATATATCGAACTTGTAAGACCCAAAAGGCATACCCTCGATATGGACGCCGTGGCTATCTCACTCGGGGACTGAAAGGCTACGTCCAAATACAATGACCACCATCATAAAGCTCTGGCCAAACTAGCGCGACTCGGAGATGTCTGATTGTTGCCATAAAATCACAGGCCTCCAATTGCTTCGAAAAACTTTGAAAAGAACCGGTTAAAGGTTGTACTAACCTAAAGCACAAGAGCCCAAGTTGCAAGCTAGTCGTATCGACCTTACGCGTAAGAGCCCAAGTCGCCAGCTACAGGTCATACCGACCCAACGCGCCCTAGGGCCAAATTAAAAACCCGAGGGACGTTGAGCTCGAGTCAAAACCCGACTCAGAGACTAATCCCAAAATGGTTAACCAAAGCGCCTCAGGGCTAAAAAAGTGTAAGAGACCGAGTCGCCCCCTACATTAAAATTTGTATCGACCTTACGCGTAAGATCCCAAGTCGCCAGCTACAGGTCATACCGACCTAAAGCGCCTCAGGGCCAAATTAAAAACATGAGGGCTGTTGAGCTCAAGTCGAAACCCGACTCAGAGACTAAGCCCGAAACGGTTAACCAAAGCGCCTTAGGGCCGAAAGAGCGTAAGAGCCCTATTCACCCACTACATTAAAAGTCGTATCGACCTTACGCGTAAGATCCCAAGTTGCTAGCTACAGGTCATACTGACCCAAAGCACCTCGGATTCAAATTAAAAATCTGAGGGCCGTTGAGCTCGAGTAGAAACCCGACTCGGAGACTAAGCCCGAAACGGTTAACCAAAGCGCCTCAGGGGCGAAAAAGTGTAAGAGCCTGAGTCGTCCGCTACATTAAAAGTTGTATCGACCTTACACGTAAGAGCCCAAGTCGCCAGCTACAGGTCATACCGACCCAAAGCGCCTCAGGGCCAAATTAAAAACCTGATGGTCGTTGAGCTCGAGTCGAAACCCGACTCGGAGACTAAGCCAGAAATGGTTAACCAAAGCGCCTCAAGGCTAAAAATGCGTAAGAGCCCGAGTCGCCTGCTACATTAAAAGTCGTATCGACCTTATGCGTAAGAGCCCAAGTCACCAGCTATAGGTCACACTGACCCAAAACACCTCAGGGCAAAATTAAAAACTTGAGGGCCGTTGAGCTCAAGTCGAAACCTGACTCGGAGACTAAGCCTGAAACAGTTAACCAAAGTGCCTCAGGGCCAAAAAAGCGTAAGAGCCCGAGTCGCTCGCTACATTAAATGTCGTATCGACCTTTCGCGTAAGAGCCTAAGTCGCCAGCTACAGGTCATACCGACCCAAAGCGCCTCAGGGCCGAATTAAAAAATTGAGGGCCGTTAAGCTCGAGTCGAAACCCGACTCGGAGATTAAGCCCGAAATGGTTAACCAAAGCGCCTCAAGGCCAATAATGCGTGAGAGACCGAGCCGCCAGCTACACCGAAGGTCGCACCAACCTAAAAATAAGAGCCCGAGTCGCCAGCTTAAAAAGCCTCAGGGCCAATTTATAACCCCAAGAGTTTCATCTCAAAGTCCAATTCATCGGGCTGACTATCGACAAGTAAATCAAACCAAAGAATCTTTCATATATATATATATGTGCATTACAAATACATATTTACAACACTCCCACTGGACTCTTATGTATATAATAAAGCAGAAAATCTAGTCTACTCTCGGGACCAACTCCCTCAAAGGCCCCTCGGACCAGCTCCCATGGCGGCCTTCAAATATCAGCATCAACTCAACAAGAGAGGAAAATTTTAGCGTCGATCTCATCCACCTCGGCCTACTTTATCTCTTCCGAGAGGTCAAAGCCCCTAGCATGCATCTCTTTGAGGGTCTCCCTCCGATACTTTTGTTCATCGCCCCTCCTACCTCTGGTGAAATCTCCTCGCAGCTCGGCCTGAGCATCAGAATAATCTTTCAAATAAACAGCCACCTTCCTATCGGCCTTTTCTCGAACTTCTCCAGCTCGAGCGTCCAAGACCTCGGCCTTTATATCTAGGAGACCGGTCTCGAGCTTGGAAATCCTGCTCGACCAAATTCAACTATCTTCTCGGGCATTACGAAGTCGTATCTCGAGGGCAGCAGCCTTGGCCAAAGCATTCCTTTGACTCAAGGACTGATCCCCCTATGGACAGCTATCGACTATCACCAATCGCAGATCGAGAGAAAAAACTTAAGGGTTTATTTTAAAGTCCAAAATTTCGGACCAATTATCAACACACATCGCAATCTATTCCAAAAAACAAAGAAAGGACTAGAAATGACAAAGAATAGAGGCCTTTATATATAGTGAAGATTCACAGAGGTGTATTTACAAGGCTCATGCCTGGAGCCCTTACACAAGAAGAAAAACCTAATCTACCTTCTTTGAGACCTAGTCTATAGTTGTTATCGAGGACTTCGTCTTCTCCCCCCCGGGGGGACTTTGCCTTCATCAACCCCCTCGGGACTTGCATCCTCACCAGATCTTTTCTCTTCGTCTTCGACATCAGCTTCGTAATTGGTAGAGAGGAGTGACTTGGCATCAATATCATCTGCCTTAGACTTCTCTATCTCCTCCGAGAAACTAAAGCCCTTATCGTGAATCTCCTTAAGGGTCTCACTCCGAGATTTGCATCGGGCACACTCATTGCTTCTTCGCTCTCGATCGAAAGTCTCCCCCTCAACTCCTTTCTGAGCATCGGTGGCATCTGTAAGACGGTTCCCATTCCCTTCGGTGTATTTTCCAACGTCTCGCAAATGGATTTCCGGACCAAGAACAGTTTTGGCTACGCCTTTGCCAGTATCACAACAAGGCATGCTGCCCCCTAAATTAGGAAAGCACTCAAGAACTTCTAGTGGGAAGATATTAAGACTCTCACATAAATTTTCACCCAATAAATATAACATATATGTGAAGTTACTTGGACTCGGATTCAGGGAAAAGAAGAATTGGTGAAGCATTTCCCAACACCAAGATTTATCTACAACACGAGGGAATATCTTCAATTTATCTTCTCCCAACGGCAATCAACCTTCGCCTTTTCAATGTCAATCGCCTGAACAACATATAGAGGCCTAGGCTCGCGTCGGTCCGCTACCAACGAAGATTTATCAGCCTCAAGATCAGATGAAGTTTCATAGGGTACGAGGAGGCATTCCTCAACGCAAGGGGGAATTACAATTTAGCTCTTAGAAGAGCGTAAAGAAGAAGGGATTTTCTCTTTTTGAGGGACCGTTTTAGAAGTTTTGACCATGACTGCATTAACATTTCAGAATAAAATGAAGAAAACTGGCGAAGAAAGAAAAAGTTAAGTGGAGGTTTTAAGATGTTGCAAAGGGTGAAAATTTGAAAAATAAAGGTTGGAATATTTGAAAGGGCGGAAAATAGCGGTTCAGAGGCTTTTCGAGAATCGTGCTCTATGCAACCTTTCTGTCACATCAGCTAATGACCTCACGTGACTGACGTCATGATGAAGATATCAAAGAGCCAAGAATTCAAGACCGTTCCTTATCATTTTATTATACGAAATGCGGGGACTATCTGTATACGGCTAAAATTAGAGAGCCCGATTTTACGGTCATTTCGACGCTTAGAAGGCTCGAAGGCCCGAGCTCTGGTATCAATGCATATTGAAGGTCCTCGACCTCGAGGAAATACGTATCGAAGGTCCTCGACCTCGAGGCAATACATATCAAAGGTCCTCAACCTCGAGGTAATACATATCAAAAGTCCTCAACCTCGAGGCCGTGCATATCGAAGGCCAACATGAAAAGGCGGGAAATTCCCAAGGGGAATGTGGTTAAAGCTAACAAAGTACACAAAATAATACAAGCCCGTACCGTGGCATTAAATGGCTGTACCAGCCATATCTCTTTGTATTAATTACACATGTACTATGTTGGGATTCCCCCTCATATATAAAGGGGACCCTTGTCACTTTGTAGCATACATGATATTGAATACAAGAACAAGAACATCCTCTGTTCTCTAACAAAAACATTCTCTACGATTGCTTTATTAATTTATTGCTTTTCATGTATTGTGTTCTTAGGTTACTCTTCATTTATTACTTGTTATTGATCACAAATAGGCAATTCTTAAGGCCTCCAACACTGTTTCATTGTTATCGATAGCCCCTAGTCAAGCTTCTAAAGCTTGACCTCGAGGCATATTCGACCACCCTCGAGATTGGTCTCTTCTATACCTGGTTCGCGTAATCTCGTTCCTTTCGCTCTTATCACATTTTCTCGCTTCATACACAGCATATACTACCTAAACAACCGGTATTAAAATAGATCATGTATTTTTAGAACCACATAATCAAGTATAATTGTGATTACCATTTTCAGGGTAAACACATGGCCTTAGGAGCTTCAAGTTATCTCTTGTTAATATTTATTAGCTAGAATAGATTCTCTTCATGCATTTTATTAAAAAAACGTTGTTTTGTGATATACTTGGTTTACTCATCATCTCGTTAGATACTGTTAGTGGTTGATGCTTTTGGATGAATTAATCAACTATAGAAATTGGAAAACAACTTAAAGAGAATGAATCTGAACTAGAGAAGAAGAGATCAATGGAGCTTGGAACATGATGAGCTTCTTAAACGAGATATTTATTTCTTCTTTTAGTAGCATTCAGATGCTGATGCCGGGGAAGGCTTATAATAGGCTCTGATGGTATATGGGATGCTTTATCATCGGATTTTGCAGTATATAGTCTTGCAGATATTTACCAACAAAACTTGTTGCAAAGATAGTTGTGAAGGTGTGGAGTAGGTTACCAAGTTTAAAAATGTCAATCAATTAAGTGAATCACTCAAATCAATTTACTATCATAGTGCTGAATTTTTTTTTTGTCACATTATTTGGATTTTGTTGTCCTATAATAACTTACATTAATTCATCAAGCCTTCGAGGCCTGACTTTGATGGTGATTCACTAGAAGCTCTCCCTTTATTTAGTTTCTGCTACGTAGAAGGACTTTATCGGTATCCCCTGACTTTCAATAATGAAATATGAAGAAATTATGGTATTTATGAGAGAAAGAAAAAAAAATGTCATAAATAGGTTTAATTCTTTACTAAAAGAACTAGACTTGAAGCTAGAGTAATTAACTTAACATCAAATTTGTGCGGAGATTTATATTTGAACAGGTGATTATGTGATTTCACATGTACGCAATATGTTACAGATGAAAAGTGACTAACATCAAATATGAAATCACATGTACAATATTATCTTAATGAAAAAAATTCACTTAAATTTCCTTTCCTACTTGAATTTTATTGACAAATACCTAGTTATTCAATTCAGCCATGTTTTTCCATAGTTCATTCTTAATTCAAGCCAACCCAATTGTCTATGTCTTGAAATTGCAGGTGTTAATTGTCTAGATTTAATGTATATGTTTGACTTCTTTATCAACATATAGCTAAAATACCTAAATTAGTTGGTATGGAGATGGGCTATAGGATTCATGGTTGATGATATTGAAGCATAAGTAAAAAGATTTGCAGGGGGTTATTAAGGATGTGAGTGAAGATTTTTAATCATGTCATGGATCTCGATGGTGTTTTATTACTGCTACATGGGTAAACTTTTGAAGGCTAAATCTCTAAATGGTTCTAGCATACGTAAATATATGTGTAGCGAGAAGATAATAGAGATCAACCCACACAACCCCATCATGAATGAGATCAATCAATTCTACCATTCATGGACTGAATGGTTATCCTTACTGATGTAGACAACAAAATAAGTTAGTTACGAAGAAAAGATATGATATGTCTATTGGGGATTTTCCCTGATGCTTCTTGTGACTGGTTTTCTCACCTTAGCTTTCAGCTTTAATTTTCCTACGCCTATGTGAATAGAATTGTATGACTCTGAAATTTGGTTGAGTTTTGATGAAGATCTAGAGATGCTGATGTTGTTCCTTTAACTTTTTCTCTCGCGTAAGCACACCTGGAAGTGACTAACACGTTTGAGATAATGTATCTTTGTGCCTTTTCAAAAAATAATGTAACTTTGTCAAAACAACAATAAGGTTAATTCTTTGGGAAGAAGTAAAAAGGAAATATCAGGAGGAAAAAAATGCAGAACCAATTGATGTATCTATTAGTTGGTAAGTACAAAATCTCGCTTTCCGATGTTTTATGATTATTTTTTTGTCATCGACTCAGGTAGGTTTTGTTTCCTTTTGCTTCGTATCTATAGTTGTACTTAAATCACCAGAGATTTAAGTTAGATCTTTATTCACATGAATTGAAATGTTTAAGCTGCATTGTTGGGCCTGTGTTGGTCATGGGCCATACAAATCTAGTATAGTATATTATAAACTATTTTACCTAGTTTAGCTGATGTTGGCTAATTACCAAAACCAACTGAATTTTTTTACAATTTGTATGCATTCCCCTTAAAAGGCTCCCAACGTCGTGATTAGCGCCTTCAATTAAGGATTTCAATTACACGCTCTTTTCCTTTTCCCTTCGCTCTCATCCCCTCCTCTCTCTCTTTATTCCTCTACTCCTCCTTCCTTCCCTCTAATTGTCACGAACCAAAATCACACCCGATCATGATGGCGCCTACTCCACTTGTTAGGTAATTCAATCAAAAAATAATAATGAAACATGATAAAAAATACATAATAAATAAGCTTGAAATACAAATAATCATATAATGTCAAAAAATTATTGAAACCAGATTCTCTCGACGCACGTGAAGCGTGCTTTGCTAACAAACGCTGATCGAAAATGGGGAGAGGAAGAACAAAACAGACCGCGATAAAGGTTCATTTAGCTGAGTTCATTGCATCAGGAAGTGGGAATGGAAGTTTGGGAAGAATTTCACCACAAACAGGAACCCTAGGATGTGAAAAAGGGAAGATATCGATAGTGCCTAATTTTATAGGATCTAGTGCCATGAAGATGGATTCACCACACAATCTAGGAAATTCGAGTCCTAGTGTGATGAATTCTATGCCTAAACCTGCTGGTGTGGTGATTGGTGTGGGAAGCCCAGCGACAATATTTGTTTCATTGCCTGCTACTGTTCCATTGCCTACCCTAGCGAGAACAATGATCATCTAAAATGAGAAGATTGCGACGACGAAATGAGTACTCAACCAAGAGACTACTGGCAGTACAAGCAAAACAATCCAAGTGGAGGAGAAAAAAAGGAAAGGATCAGAGTAATACCAATGTACCAATTCAGGAGACAACAAAGTCAGATTTTAGGAAGGGTGAGAAAACTTGGGAAAATTTGTTTACTAGTAACAAGATGGCTGCAAGGGGAATGAACTTAGTATTCATACCTCCTATGACACAAAATAGAGTCGGGAAAGTCCATCTACAACATGAGGAGATGGAAGCTGAAAATGCAATGTGGCAGAAGGTTGTTATACTGCATGTTATTGGGGATTCTCTATCAATAGGAGCCATGGAGTGGTTTATAGCTTCACAATGGAATTTTGCTGCTAAGCCAAAAATTTGTTACCATAATGAGGGATATTTTGTTATATTGTTCAGTAACATGGAAGATAAAAATGAGGTGTTGTACGCAGGGCCACACACTATGGGAACAAAGCCAATAATACTGAAGTCATGGTCAGTGATAAGTGGGGATTTTGACTACTTATTTGCGCCTTTTAGCTTTCATTTTAGTCCAAAAGCGCTTAATTGTGTTCCCGAAAACTGATGAAATGTGCTTAATTGCAGGAATATTGGAAGATGAACTACCGAGATGAAATCTAACTTAAGAAGGAGTAATCTGAACTCAAGGACAAAAAAAGAACAAAAGCTCAAAAGTGCGGACCACAGAATATCATCTGCGGTCGTAGGTTATGAAGGAAAATCCATCAGAGGCTGGTGTTGTCACGCCCCGAACCCTGGCCTGGGTATAACACGACACTCAATGCCTGACTCAATGTGACCGAGGAACCAACTGTATAGCTGGATCAATATATGGTATAACTGTAAGCTAGATATAAATATACAACATGATGATCTACTAAAAAGTCTGACTGAAATATCATAAATGCGGAAAATAATGAAAAGTCTACAGGTGTAAGCGAGTAGCCGACAAGGCTAACACATAAAAGTATACTAACATCTAGCTGACTGAACTATAGTCTACGAAGCCTCTAAGAATATTGAAAAGCTAACTGTTTCCCAGGACAAGGTCCCCGACATACCTTACTAATTAAAATACTATAAAGACTGAAGACTAAAAATAAAAGAATAATGCCTCGAAAGACTGGGGATCACCAATTACTGATAGGAGACGTCTTAGCAAGCAGATTGTAAACCTGTAAATCGCTACTTGCATCGCGAGATACAGACCCCAGGCAAAAAGGAACGTTAATACATTTGAATTGTATTGGTATGTAAAATAACTGAAGGAAAGAACTGTAAATACTGAAACTGAACTAATAACTGATAACTGAGAATTTATAACTGATAAACTGATAACTGAACAAGGAAGTAAGGATATGAATACTCCATCTTATGAATGATGAACCACCTTTTTATCTAAATATTAAATTGCGGCCTCAGTCCCAATATACATACATACATATATATATATATATATATATATATATATATATATATATATATATATATATATGTAAACATAATTGCGGCCTCAGGCCCAAAGATGCATAAGGCATAAACTGCAGCCTTAGGCCCAAATACAGGTGTTCAACATTTAGGATTTTAAAATAAGGAATTGAGAATCATACTATAATATATGATACTGAAATACTGAACCCCACTGGGTTACATCATACTGAAATGCTGAATATGACTCGACTGGAATATATATTCATAATAAAATTATCTGTTATAACTAGGACTCATGGGATATTGAATGAAGTATGAAACCATGTCTTCCAGAGAACAGAAGTTCTACAACTATTCCTAGAACTGAGGCATAGTTACGTTCTGAGGAAATTTGTAATATTCATAAGGATGAGATGTAGGGAGAATCATAAACATTCCCAAACATAATAAGATTTAGCCTCACATACCTTAGCTTTAGCCCATTTTAAGAGTATCACGATGTTTTTCGCCTCTTTCAACGATAATAGACATCAATATATATATCAAGAGGAATGAAACACTAACACTAATTCTCCTATTTTAGTACCTTAGGAATTTTATCAAACACCTTATGGGTGTAAAGCCTCATATCTCTTATTAGTTGGTATTTTCTTTATCAAGTTCTCATTCTATTACTCTAGGTGATTCTACAATCCCAAATAGATGTAAACAACACCATTTATCATCACCCAAATGTTTACAACAATCATAATTCAACAATCCAAAACCCTAGCATAGTTTTATGGTTATCTTTATCAAACCCATTTACTATTCTTCCAAAAACTCATCAATTCATAGTTATAAATGATTAGGGAGTAGAAGCATTACCTTTGTGAAGTTCACTCGTATTGAATTCGAGCTCTAGGATTCATTCGGTCGAATATATAATGAGTGGAAGGATTTACCCATGTTAATAAGGTGTTAGAGAATTGAAATTAACTTAGAATCATCATAGAACTTACCTTGGATGATGGAGGGACCATAGGGAAGTTAGGTTCTTGAAAGCTTCCCTTTCTAGAGTAGGTTTTCGAGTTTGGGGCGTGGGGGAATGAGGTAAGGGTTTTAAATAAGTGAACACGTCCCAAAACGGAGGAGGAAAATAAAAAATAGCTCGGTAAACCTCGCTGGCGCGAGGCATCATCAGGGACGTTGCAATAACTATGTAAGGCGCCATCAGAGGCGCCAAAATTACATTGCCTTGCACTGTCTGGGGCACTGAGGATGATGCCCTGGACAATGCTTTGCACTGTCTGAGGCACTGAGGTTGATGCCCTGGATAGTGCCTTGCACTGTCTGTGGCACTAAGTTTTCATGGCCTTGACCTGACTATGGTCGTTAGTTTTCATGGCCTTGCACTGACTAAGGCTATAAGACGTACCTCCCATAAACTTAGTCGATTCTGTCGCATTTTATGCACCTCACGATCGGTCTTGATTCCAAAACAACGGTTTCCACCCATACTCATCCCGATATGACTTCACATTAATACTCAGTTAATGCATCCACAACTAATTCAGATTTACGGAGTGTTACATTATCCCCCCCTTGGGATCATTCATCCTCGAATGATTGTCCTGGATGTAACTATGACTAACTCTGGACCTTAAATGGGTTTGATGGAGACATGTACATATTGAACTGAATGACTAGTGAATTGATTGAATACTTAGATGACAAAATACTGAAAGACATCAAGATTATAATATAAAGTCTGAATATAAAGGGTTAATTACCTTCTACGTTGTTTTTTGTTTGTTCTTCAAAGAGATGGGGATATCTGGACTTCATGTCCTCTTCAGTTTCCCATGTAGCCTCTTCAACCTTTTGATTCCTCCAAAGCACTTTCACTTAAGAAATTTCCTTGGTTTTGAGCTTGCAGATTTGGATCAAGAATAGCCACTGGAATTTCTTCGTAAGTCAGGCTATCTTTAACCCCTGTAATCTCTGTAGGAACCACAAGCGAAGAGTCTCCCATGAATTTTTTCAACATAGACACATGAAACACTAGGTGTACAATAGCTAATTCTTGTGGCAATTCTAACTCATAAGCCGCCTGCCCGATCCTTCACAGGATTCTATATGCCCAATATAGCGTGGACTAAGATTCACCGTCTTCCCAAATCTCATAACGCCTTTCATAGGCAAAACTTTTTGAAACACCCAATCATCAATTTGGAACTCTAAGTCTCTACGTCTTACATCTGAATATGACTTTTGGTGACTATGAGCCGTCTTCAAATGCTCTTGAATTAACTTGCCTTTCTCCATAGCCTGATAGAACAAATCGGGTCTTAACAACTCCGTTTCACCGACTTCTAACCAACCAATTGGTGATCTACACCTTCGCAGGTATTGAGCTTCATACGGTGCCATCTTGATACTAGATTTTTAGCTTTTATTATAAGAAAACTCAATGAGGGGTAGATGATCATCCCAATTACCTTTAAAATCGATAACACACGCCCTCAACATATCCTATAGAGTCTGAATGATGTGCTTTTCCTGACCATCTGTCTGAGGATGAAAAGCTGTGCTAAGGTTCACCCTTGTGCCCAATCATTTGTGAAAGGATTTCCAAAAGTTCGATGTGAACTGCGCACCACGATCTGATATGATGGAAAAAGGAGTCCCATGCAATCTGACAATTTCTTTTGCATAATCCTCTGCTGAATCTGTAGTCTTCACTGGCAAGAAGTGATCTAACTTGGTAAGTCGGTCTACAATCACCCAAATTGAATTATGCTTCCGAAACGAGCGAGGTAAGCCTGTATGAAGTCCATGTTTATAATCTCCCATTTCCAAATGGGAATTTCTATACTCTGAGACAAACCACCAGGCTTCTGGTGTTCGGATTTCACCTGTTGACAATTTGGACACTTAGACACAAAATCTGCTGCGTTCTGTTTCATGTTGTTCCACTAATAGATTTCCTTAAGATCATTATACATCTTTGTGGAACCTAGGTGAATAGAATACCTGGCACTGTGGGCTTCTGACATAATCCTCTCTCTAAGTCCATCTATGTTTGGAACGCATAGTCTGCCTATGTATCTCAAGGTACCATCATCTCCCCCTTGTTCAAAAGTCGTAGTCTTGTGTTTGTGAATCCCCTCCTTCAGCTGCAATAAGTGGGGATCATTGAACTGGTTTTCTTTCACTTCGACTACTAAGGAAGATTCAGCCCTATTATGAAGGACAGCGCCACCATCTTCAGATTCCAAAAGTCGAACTCCTAGACTTGCTAATTGGTGGACTTCCTTCGTCAGAGTTCTCTTTTATGCTTCAACATGAGCTAAGCTTCACATAGAAGAGATCAACTACAATATTTGCTTTCCCAGGATGATAGAGGATATCAACATCATAATTCTTGAGCAATTTGAGCCACATTCTATGACAGAGATTTAATTCTCTTTGCTTGAAGATGTACTGCAAACTCTTGTGATTTGTGAAAATATCAACATGCACTCCATACAAAAAATGGAGCCAGATATTTAGCGCAAATACCACCGCAACTAACTCAAGATCATGGGTCGGGTAATTCTTCTCGTGATGCTTGAGTTGTATTGATGCGTAGGCTATGAATTTGCCATGCTGCATCAACACACAACCAAGACAACCCCAAAAGCATCACAATAAACGACGAACCCTTCGGTTCCTTCAGGTAGTGTCAAAACTGGCGCTGAAGTCAACCTTTTCTTTAACTCCTCAAAACTTCTCTCGCAAGCATCTGACCAGTGAAACTTGACCTTCTTCTGAGTCAATATAGTCAAAGGGGACGAGATAGAGGAAAATCCATCTACAAAACGCCTGTAATAGCCTGCTAGACCTAAGAAACTACTTATATCAGATTTCGAGGTGGGTTTAGGCCAATTCTTTATTGCCTATATTTTCTGAGTGTCCACCTCCACGCCTTTATCTAAGATGACATGGCCCAAAAATGCTACTGATTTCAACCAGAATCCACACTTAGAAAATTTCACGTATAGCTTGCGATCCTGCAGTGTCTGCAACACAATTATGAGATTTTCTGCATGGTCCGTCTCGCTATGGGAATAAATCAAGATGTCATCAATAAACACAATAACAAAAAAATAAGATAAGGCTTGAATACCCTATTCATAAGGTCCATGAAAGCCGCTAGTGCATTCGTTAAACCAAACGACATTACCAAAAATTTGAAATGCCCATATCAAGTTCTGAAAGCTATTTTTGGAATATCCACTTCCTTAACCTTCAACTAATGGTACCCCGATATGAGGTCAATCTTGGAATAACACCGGGAACCCTGAAGTTGATCGAATAAATCATCTATCCTAGGAAGAGGGTACTTGTACTTGATGGTGACTTTATTCAACTGAAGATAGTCAATGCACATGCGCAAAGACTCATCCTTCTTCCAGACAAACAAGACCGGAGCGCCCCAAGGCGAGACCCTTGGCCTCCCTTATCTAGAAGGTCTTTTAGTTAGACTTTTAGCTATTTCAACTATGTTGTAGCCATCATATAAGGTGGAATAGATATCGGCTTAGTGCCGAAAAGTTGATCAATTCAAAAGTCAATCTCTCTATCGGGATGGACTCCGGGAAGGTCTTCAGGAAATACTTGTGGGAACTCATTTACAATTGTTACTGATTGGAGAGTGGGAATCTGAGCATCTTCATCTTTAACTCAAACCAGGTGATAGATATACCCTTTAGAAATCATCTTCTTGGATTTAAGGTAGGAAATAAACCTACCCATAGGTGCTACTACAACACCCTTCCATTCTAAGGCAGGTTCACCAGGAAATTCGAAACTTACTATTTTGGTTCTACAACCCACTGTGGTGTAATAGGATACTAACCAATCTATGCCCATGATTACGTCGAAGTCTACCATCTCCAATTCTACTAAGTCTGCTACAAAAAGGCAATGATACACTTTGACTGGACACCCCTATAGATACGTCTAACTATAATTGATTTTCCAACTGGAGTGGACACTTCAAAGGGTTCACACAAATTTTCTGGTTCTATCCCAAATTTCTTAGCAATATATGAGGTTACATAAGATAGGGTAGATCACGGATCCATGAGAGCGTAAACATAGAAAGTTATGGCTGTTAGCATACCTGTGACAACATCTCCACGATCCTCTGTATCCTAATGGCCTGCAAGCGCATACAAGCAGTTTCGACCACCGCCTGCGTTACCAGATTTTGCTGCACCACCTGAGAGTTCTGAGGGGCTGCCGAGTTAGTGGACTGAGCTACATTTCCTCTATTATTCTGCCCTGCTGATGGAAAATCCCTCAAGAAGTGGCCCTGCTGACTGCACCTAAAGAAACCATTTGTTCCCGAACGACACAACCCTTGGTGCCTCTTACCACACAGTTGCAAATAGGGTAACCAGGGACTCTGTAGCCCACACTAGCCTGTGACTGTGAGTCTGCTACTCTAAAATTCTTATTTTTCTTGTAAAACTTGGACCTCTGAACTGGTGCACTAGGTGAAGACAGAACAAGTCTTGATTTTGGTTTCCTAAAGAACTGACGATTACCACCTCCTTGAGATCCCCCATGGCTGAAATTTTCTGCAGACTTAGCTCTCTTGCTGAATTCCCTATCTATCTCTCTATATAGCCGCACTTCTTCCTTCAACCAGTCTTCATTCCCTTGAACAAAGGCTACCATTTTATTAATGGTCATGTCATTGTTCTGAGCAGCTATATTAGCATCGGCAAACAAGTCATCTGAAAGCCCCAACACAAACTGCCTAACTCTGGTCCTCATATCACGTACCATTTTCGAAGCATACTTGGCCAAAGAGACGACCATGAGGTAGTACTCATTCTCATTCATATCATTCTGTTTGAGTCTCTCAAACTCTAAATCCTTAGTTTCCAAGACCTCAATGGGTAGAAAATGCTCAAGAAACGCATATGCAAACTCCTTCCAAGTAGCAGGAGCGCATCCTCCCATCGAGACTCTTCCCATGTTTCATACCAAGTGTTAGCAACATCCTTCAGCTGGTATGCAATAAGCTCTGCTGCCTCATTGTTAGTTGCATGCATCACTCGAAATATCTTCTGAACATCACCAATGAAGTTTTGCAGATCCTTATCCTTTTTGGGCCTTGTGAAGACTGGAGGTTTCATGTTGAGGAATTCCCTGAACTTGGAACTACACGTCTCATCAAAAACACTGGTCCCCTACCTTTGAGCTTGAGTAGCAAGAATTTGGGTGAGCAGCTGGATAGCTCCCCTGACATCCATGTCTGAAGCATTGGGCACTGAGCCCGTTGCAACTCCCTTGGCCGGATTGACCTCCTCTTGAGCAGCATTAGCTGTAGCCCCTGCCTAGTAGTTGAGACACTCGTGGTGTACTTTCTTTTTGCAGGAATTTTCTGAAATACGTAATTCGTACGAGTTAGAAGGATTCCGGAAAGCATAGCTCTAACTGCATGATCTAGAGTATGAAAAAATGGAACAATCTTAAATGTCTTGGTTGTCAACTACTTACATGTGAGGCGCACACACACACATAAAAAGTGACCCTACTAGACACAACTTTATAGACTCCCTAGGACTTTTGAATCTAGGCTCTGATACCAAGCTTTGTCACGCCCTTAACCATGGTCTGGGGCTCACTAATTATTGATACGATACGTCCTAGGAAGCAGAATCGTCAATCTATAAATCGTTACCTGCATCGCGAGATGCAGGGCCCGGGAAAAAAGGGACGTCAGTACATTTGAATTGTACTAGTATGTAAAAACAAATAAAGGAAAGAATTGTAAATACTAAAATTAAATCTTAACTAATAACTGATAACTGAGAATTTATAACTGATAAACTAATAACTAAAAAAGTAAGTAAGGATATGAATACTCCCTCTTCTGAATGATGAACCACCTATTTATCTGAATATTAAACTGCGACCTCAAGCCCTATATATATATGCATAATCTGTGGCCTTGGGCCCAAGTATACGTATACATAACTGCAGCCTCAGGCCCAAAGATGCAAAAAAAAAAAAAAAAAAAAAAAAAAAACTGCAGCCTCAGGCCCAAATACAAGTGTTCAATAATCAGGATTTTCAAATAAGGAACTGAAAATCATACTGCAATATAAGATACTAGAATACTGAACCCCACTGGTTTACATGATACTAAAATGCTGAATAGGACTCGACTGGAATATGTATTGATAATAAAATGATCGGTCATAACTGGGACTCATGGGATATTGAATGAAGTATGAAACCATGTCTTCTAGAGAATAGAAGTTTTACAACTATTCCTGGAACTGAGGCATACTTATTTTCTGAGGAAATTTGTAATATTCATAAGGATGAGACGTAGGGAGAATCATAAGCATTCCCAAACGTAAAGAGAGTTAACCTCACATACCTTAGCTCTGGCATGTTTTAAGAGTATCACGATGTTCATCGCCACTTTCAATGATAATCTACATCAATATATATATATATATATATATATATATATATATATATATATATATATATATATAT
>MDKI01039886.1:0-23143 GCA_005239505.1 Nicotiana paniculata
TATATATATATATATATATATATATATATATATATATATATATATATATATATATCTATACTGTTGCGGTGTGCAGCCTGATCCTTATAACATACGCTGCTGCGTGCGGCCCGATCCATATAATAGTCAACTGCGCTCACTGGGGGTGTACAGACTCATGGAGGGGCTCCTTCAGCCCAAATGTTATATCTGCTGCGGCGTGCAGCCCGATCCAATATGTACATTGCTGCGGCGTGCAGCCCGGCCCATATATATATATATATAAAATCTATATTGTTGCGGCATGCAACCCGACCCACATGTAATATATAACATATATATTTCTGCGACGTGCAACCCGATCCATAACTATCCTCACATACTCGGCTCATGGCATGGACATATATATATATATTGCTGCGGTGTGCAGCCCGATCCATAACTATCCACACATACTCAGCTCTCAGCCTGAACATATATATATTACTGCGGCGTGCAACTCGATCCATAACTATCCTCACATACTCGGCTGTCAGCCTCACTCAGTCATCCTCACAAGCCACTCGGGCATTTTATCTCAATTCACGATACTCAGCCCAAAATACTTCTCAGAGTTTCAAAGCAGTGTGCTAACAATGAAAATAACAACAAGGGGTAAACATGATTGAGTTCACAGATGTTCTATCAGGATAGTGGTAGAATAGTGAAAAAGTACCTTTGAGGGTCTAAACAGGTCGGCACAAGGCCCCAATCATGGAAAATACCCCTGAGGGTCTAAACAGGTCGGCACGAGGCCCCAAACATGGCTCACATCCCATAAACAAGTATAAATTTCTAAAATACAGGATATCATAAGGTTTCAAATCGAATACGCGGCTTAATAGTCACTACGGGACGGACCAGGTTACAATCCATCGGTGCACTCCCCGACGCTCGTCACCTAGCATGTGTGTCACCTCATTTACCAAAATAATATCAAATATCGGGGTGTCATACCCTCAGGTTTAGAGTTACAATCGTTACTTACCTCAAAACATCCCAAAAGCTACTTCGTGATGCGCTTTCCCCTCGAATTGGCTCCCAAATGATCCAAATCTAACCAAAACCAGATTAACATCATCAATATACGCTAAAGGAACAAAACCCAATCGAAAACTATCAATTTAGACACAATTCTAGAAATTTGGCCAAACCCGAGCCCCGAGCCCACGTCTCGGAATTCTATAAAATTTACATCGCTAGAATCCTCATCCTACCACGATTCTATACATACCAAGAACACCAAAATCGGATCACAATTTCCCACTCAAATCCTCAAAAGAAATTTCCAATTCCATTCACTTAACCTCCCCAAATTTTGGGTTTAAATTCAACAAATTTCCGGTTTAATTACTTAGAAAACGACATAGAAACGAGTTATGAAGTTGAAAACCTTACCTCCAAGTGATTCCCTTTGATTTCCTCTTTAAACCCTCTTAAAGAGCTCTAAACCCGTTCAACAATGGAGGAAAAATGGACTAATTTCGCAAAAATGGCCTTTTAAAACATTCTGCCCAACACTAAAATTTCCATCAGTGCGATCGCGATGCACAGCCCAGACCACTCTACGCGTTCGCATACCAACACACGCGATCGCATACCAACACACGCGTTCGCATAGCTCAAATATCCATCCCACACACGCGCCTCAGAACCTCTATGCGATCGCACAAAGGGCCACGCGATCGCACTACTTCACCTGCATAACCTATGCAATCGCAATCCTTATTACGTGATAGCATAGAACAAATTTCCTGCCCCAATCTTTTACTCTACGCGATCGCAGATAAATCCACGCGATCACAATGAGGAAATCACTACTGCCAAAACATCAGAAAACCAGCAATCTCCCAAAGACCGAAAGTGCCCGTTTGAGCATCCGAAACACACCCGAGGCCCCCGGGACCTCAACCAATCCTACCAAAACACCCCATAACATCATTCAAATTTAGTTGAGCCTTCGAAACACCAAAAACAACACAAAAACACCAAAATTACATCAAATTCAAGCCTATGAACTTTGAAATTTCTAAATTTCGTCAATGATGCTGAAACCAACCAAAACACATCCGATTGACCTGAAATTTTGCACACATATCTAAAATGAAATTATGAACCTGCTCCAACTATAGAAATTCCATTCCACACCGATATCCTATTTTCCACTGCCGAACGGAAATCGCCAGCCAAAAACTAACTTTTGCCAATTCAAGCCTAATTCTACACCGGACATCAAAACTTCATTCCGAACACACTCCTACGTCCCAAATCACCTAACGAAGTTATCCGAGCCATAAAATTCACATTCTGAGGTCGTTTACCAATAATTCAAATCCATGTTGACTCTTTCAACCATTAAGCTAATTTAAGAGACTAAGTGTCTCAGTTCTCACCACGACCACTCCGGACCCGAACCAACCGATCCAACACAACATAAATAGGCTAAGCAACATATGATAAAGCAGAAACAGGGGAAACATGGATAATCTCACGGAACGACCAGCCGGGTCGTTACATCCTCCCCCTCTTAAACAAACGTTCGTCCTCGAACGGTTCTAGAAACATACTTGGAGTCTCGAATAAGTGTGGATATCTGCTCCGCATCTCCCGCTCGGTCTCCCAGGTGGAATTCTCCATCGGTTGTCCTCTCCACTGAACCTTCACTGAAGCTATATCCTTAGACCTCGATTTTCTGATCTGACGACCCAAAATAGCCACTGGCTCTACCTCATATGGCATATCACCCTCGAGCTGAACCGTGCTGAAGTCCAAAACATGAGACGGGTCACCAACATACTTCTGGAGCATCGAAACATGAAACACCAGATGAATACTCGATAAGCTAGGAGGCAAGTCTATATGCCACCTCCCCAATCCTCTGAAGCACCTCAAATGGCCCAATGAACCTGGGAATCAACTTTCCCCTCTTCCCGAACCTCATAACACCCTTCATGGGTGACACCTTCAGCAGCACCTTCTCCCCAACCATGAAAGACACATCTCAGATCTTCCGGTCCGTATAAATCTTATGCCTAGACTGCACCGTGCGAAGCCGCTCCTGAATAAACTTCGCCTTACCCAATGCATCCTAAACCAAGTCTGTGCCCAATAGCCTAGCCTCGCCCGATCGAACCAACCAACCGTAGATATGCACCTCCTACCATATAAAGCCTCATACAGAGCCATCTGGATACTCGACTAATAACTATTATTATATGCAAACTCCACGAGTGGAAGAAACTGGTCCCATGAACTCCCAAAGTCAATGACACAGGCACGCAACATATCCTCCATAATCTGAATAGTACGCTCTGACTACCCGTCGGTCTGAGGATGAAACGCTGTGCTCAACTCGACCTGAGTAACCAACTCTCTCTGTACGACTCTCCAAAAATGATATGTGAACTGAGTACCTCTGTCAGAAATGATAGAAATTGGAACCCCATGCAATCGGACAATCTCCCTGATATAAATCTCAGCTAACTGCTCCAAAGAATAAGTAGTACCAACAGGAATGAAGTGCGCGAAATTGGTCAGCTGATCCACAACAACCCATATAGCATCAAACCTCCTCGAAGTCCGTAGGAATCCAACTACAAAGTCCATGGTGATTCGCTCCCACTTTCACTTCGGAATATATAATTTCTAAAGCAATCCACCTGGTCTCTGGTGCTCATACTTGACCTGCTAACAGTTGAGACACCGAGACACAAACTCAACAATATCTCTCTTCATCCGCATCCACCAATAATGCTGTCTCAGATCCTGATACATCTTTGCGGCACCTGGATGGATGGAATACCGCAAACTATGGACCTCAGCTAGAATCAAATCTCGAAGTCCATCCACATTGGGCACGCAAATCCGGCCCTGCATCCTCATGACCCCATCATCACCAATAACCACATCCCTGTCATCACCGCGACGGACCCTGTCCTGAAGAACGAGCAAGTGTGGATCATCATACTGGCATGCTCTAATCTCATCATAAAGAGACGACCTGGAGGCTACACAAGCCAATACCCGCGGGGGCTTTGATGGATCCAATCTCACCAACTGACCCGCTAAATCCTGAACATCAAGTGCTAATGGACGCTCTTCTACTGGAAGGTAGGCTAGACTCCCCAACTCTCTGCTCTGCAACTCAGGGCATCGGCCACTACATTGGCCTTCCCCGAATGATATAAAATAGTGAGGTCATAATCCTTGAGAAGCTCCAACCACCTCTTCTGACGCAAATTCAAATCCTTCTGCTTAAGCAGATGCTGCAAACTACGGTGATCAGTGAAAATCTCACAATGCACCCCATATAAATAATGACGCCAAATCTTCAAGGCGTGGACAATAGCTGCTAGCTCAAGATCGTTCACTGGATAATTCTTCTCGTGCACCTTCAACTGTCTAGACGCGTAGGCAATCACCCTACCGTCCTGCATCAAAACCGCTCCAAGGACAACTCTCGAGGCATCACAGTAAACTCTATAAGAACCTGAACTCGTAGGCAAAACCAACACCTGAGCTGTAGTCAAAGCTGGCTTGAGCTTATGAAAGCTCTCCTCACACTCCTCAGTCCACCTAAACTGATCACCCTTCTGGGTCAGTTTGGTCATAGGTTCTACAATAGATGAAAATCCCTCTACGAAACGGCGATAGTACCCTGCCAAACCAAGGAAACTGCAAATCTAGGTAGCTGATGCCGGTCTAGGCCAGTCCTGCACCACCTCTACCTTCTTCGGATCAACTTGAATACCCTCACTAGACACCACGTTCCCCAAGAATGCTGAATCAAGCCAGAACTCACACTTCAAAAATTTTGCATACAATTTCTTCTCTCTCAAGGTCTGAAGCACAAATCTCAAATGCTGCTCATGATCCTCCCGAGATCGAGAATATACCAAGATATCGTCAATAAACATGATAATGAAATAATCCAGATAAGGTCGGAATACACTATGCATCAAGTGCATAAAGGCTGCTCGGGCATTGGTCAGCCCGAAGGACATAACTAGAAACTCATAATGAACATATCTAGTCCTGAAAGCAGTCTTCGGAATGTCTAGCCCCCGAATCTTTAACTGATGATAGCTGGAATGCAATTCAATCTTGGAAAATACCCTGGCACCCTGCAACTGATCAAACAAGTCATCTATACGAGGCAAGGGATACCGGTTCTTCACCATAACCCTATTCAACTGCCGATAATCAATACACATACGCATATAACCGTCCTTCTTTTTTACAAACAACATCGGTGCACCGCAAGGTGACACACTAGGCCAAATGAACCCCTTATATAGGAGTTCCTGAAGCTGCTCCTTTAATTCCTTTAGCTCCGCTGGTGCCATACGATAAGGTGGAATAGAAATAGGCTGAGTTCCTAGCACTAGGTCAATACCAAAATCAATGTCCCTGTCAGGTGGCATGCCTGGCAGGTCTGCAGGAAACACGTCCGGAAAGTCACGGACCAAAGGAACCGAATCAATAGCGGGAGTCTCACCACTGGCATCCCTCACAAAAGCCAGATAAGATAAACACCTCTTCTCAACCATGAGCTGGGCCTTCAGGTAGGAAATCACCCTGCTAGGCACATACTCAGAAGAACCTTTCCACTCAACCCTTGAACATCCTGGCATAGCTAAGGTTACGATCTTAGCGTGACAATCAAGAACATCATGACACGGAGATAATCAATCCATGCCCAATATCACATCAAAATCAACCATGCTGAGTAACAGCAGGTCTACTCGGATCTCCAGACCCCCAATAGATATCACACACGACCGATACACATGGTCCACAACAATAGTATCGCCCACCGGAGTCGACACATGAAAAAATATAACTAAAGACTCCCGGGGCATATCCAGAAAATGGGCAAAATATGAAGGAACATAGGAATATGTAGAACCAGGGTCAAATAAAACCAAAGCATCTCGGCGACAGACTGAGACAATACCTGCGATCACTGCATCGGATAGCATCTGGCCTGGCTAGAAATGCATACATACGGGCCTGACCTCCACCTGCTCAACCTCCCCCTATAGGGCGGCCTCTAGTTGACTGACTACCACCCCTGGCTGCCTGGGTGGGTGGTGAAGTAACTGGAGCTGAAGTCGAAGGCTAGCTCCTCAGTTGAGATGGACCTCCAAGAAGATGAGGACACTGCCTCCTCATATGCCCGAACTCTCCACACTCATAACAACTCCCTAGAGCTGGAGACGGGGACTGAAAGGAACCCCTGGCACCAGAATGGCCACTAGGAGAACCATGCATAGAGGAACCCTGAACTGATGGTGCTCGAGCTACACTTTGGGCTGGAAGGGCACCGAATGAAGAACGGCCTGGCTGAGAATTGCGGGGACCATGCCCCGAAGGTGCACCACTATGGGCTGGGCGGCCTGACCGAGGAGGCCTGAATGAACGACCTCTACCATGCTGAAACTGCCCCCGGAAGGAGCACCACTAGAACCACCCGACCCACGAGACCTATTGGCCTCCCTCTCTACCCGCTCCTGGCGGCAAACCGACTTAATATCACGAGCAATATCAACAACCTGCTCGAAGGTAGAACCCGATACTCTCCCGAGTCATAAAAAGGCAGAGCTGATAAGTGAGGCCATCCACGAACCTCCTAATCCTCTCCCTATCAGTAGGGACCAACTCGGTGGCATGACGAGCCAACTCCGAAAACCGCATCTCATACTGCATCACTAATAGCTCCCACTGACGCAGCTGCTCAAAATGCCTGCGCTGCTCCTCCCTGTGATACTGGGGTACATACTTCTCCAAGAAGATAGTGGAGAACTGCTGCCAAGTGAGGGGTGCTGAACCAACAGGCCGACGCCTCTCAAAAGACTCCAACCAAGTGAAAGCAACACCACAAAATTGAAAAGTAGCAAATGAGACCCCACTAGTCCCCAAAATCCCAGCAGTACGCAACATCCTCTGACACTTATCCAGAAAATCCTAGGCATCCTCACCCGCAGCACCACTGAATATCAGAGGCTGAAGTCTACTAAACCTCTCCAGTCTACGCTACTCGTCCTCTGTCATAGCCAGAACCACGAAGTCCCTAACTGGAGCAACCGACTAGGCTAGGACCGACCCCGGTGTCTGATGGCCCTGAGTAACCTGCTCAGGTGTCCGGGCAACTGGAGTTTGACTGGCTTCCCTGGCCTGAGAAGTAGCAACAACTGTCTGAGAAAGGGTGGCACACACAGTCAAGATCTGAGCGAAGGTCTCCTGAAGACCCGGAATAACAATAGGCACTGCCGGTGCCTGAGCTTGTCCCGCTGGAGCATCTGCAGCAGGAACCTGATCCTGAATAGTAGGGGGATCAACTGATACTGCCCTGGCTGCCGCACGGGCTGGCCCCTACCTCTACCACGACCTCGACCGCAGCCTCGACCCCTCGCTGGTCTAGCTGGTGGCTGATCGCCCTGATCGGTGGTGCAAGTCCTCACCATCTGTGAAAGAATGAAACAACAAAAGTTTAGATTTATAGAATCAACCAAATGGCACGACAGAATTCAAGAAAAATGAGATTGTTCCTAAGGGTTCTGCAGCCTCTCGAAGATAAGTACAAATGTCTCCGTACCGATCCGCAAGACTCTACTAAACCTGCTCATGACCGTTAAGTCCTATGTAACCTAGTCTCTGATACCAACTTGTCACGACCCCAAATCCTAAGCCGGTCGTGATGGCGCCTATCATGGAACTAGGCTAGCCAACCATTTCAGATTGTCAATATATTTCATAATTTTCCAAAATTAGTAGATTTTAAAATAGCAGAATGAGATGAAGAAATTATACACTTCCCCAAAATCCGGAGTCAACTGTCATGAGCATCTAAGACTGTAAATACAATGTACAATATAGTGACTTGCTACAACAAAAGTCTGAGGTACAAAAGACCAAAAAAAAACTATGATCTGAGGGAAGGAAAGGAGGTGAGCTGGGGACGCTGAGCAGCTACCTTGTTCCTCGAACAACTCCAAGCTCGTCTGGAAATCAACTAGTGAGATGGTCTGGTACCTGGATCTGCACACAGAGGTGCAGGGAGTAACGTGAGTACGCCAACTCAGTAAGTAATCAAAGTAACTAAAAAGTTGAGTGTAGTGACGAGCATTTAAATCATGTCAATCCATATAATGAATAACAGTGGAAATGAATAAATCAAGTCAGGAATCTACAATTCCGAATATTTCATTAAACTCTGGTTTCCATTTAAAAATCTCGTATAAAAGCATTTATCCAACATTTATTATCAGAGGCTTAGTGTAAAGAAGAGTGAAAACAACATTTTCATAAAATATAAGCCCCTCGGGTACAGTATCACTCACAATAAAGCCTCTCGGGCAAGCCTCTCAGTCACTCGTGACTCCACTATCAGTATCTCATGCTCTCACTTAAACACTCGTACTCAGCAAGTACCATGAATACTCACAACTGCTATGGCGGGCATCCCACTCCAATACATATATATATATATATACATACTGCTGCGGCATGCAGCTCGATCCTTATAACATACGCTGCGGCGTGCAGCCCGATCCATATAATAGTCGACTGCTCTCACTGGGGTGTACAGACTCCTGGAGGGGATCCTTCAGCCCAAGATCTATATCTGCTGCAGCGTTGTCACGCCCCAAAACCGAGGGACGCGACTGGCGCCTAACCGGATGAACCTGGCTAAGCGGACCTAGATTGCCTTTCCTACCCAACGCATTTCCCCGTGATTATAGCGTACGTTATTTATATGAAATAACGAAAGGTAATCAAAAGCGTGAGTTCACATCATAAAGTCCATTTTCCTCTTTAAACATTTTCAACATTTAATCTTCCCCAAAATATAAATACTAAAATACAACATTCACGATACGGGATCGTGATTACGAACGAATACGACAACTACCCAAAATACATATATACTACCCACATAATGTATAAGGAGCCTCTAAGAGTACAAGCAGTATACATAGACTTGCCAACAACAAGGCCCTGACAATACCTCAAAAGAAGACGACAGAAACTAAATGAGTTAATCATGAACCACACACGGCCGCGAGAAGAAGTGGGGCTCACCAAGACTGCTGAAGAGATGGAGGGAAGGCACCACTATCGGCGATCAGAGCTACCTGCTATAGAACCACATACATCCATATAAAAGATGTAGCGCCCCCGGCAAAAGGGACGTTAGTACCATTGAATAGTACTAGTATGTATGAAAAAACCTACTCTAGATAGGATAAACATCAACAGTCAACACAAATAGAGGCATCATACAACAATACGCCGAAGCAAGGAAACACACAAAGAAGAGTTACCACATCCCCCATCCTGTTTTTCCATCTTTTGGTTAATGTTCTTTTAGATTTCATCTTGTTATTATTATTACTAATCCACCGTGTCGTTGTCACACGGAGTCCGATCTCTGCCCGATCGGCTAAGCCATCCTAGATGAGTTCCGGATTTCAATCACATCACATATAACCACCGTGGCTTGTTCTCACGGAGTCCGATCTCTGCCTGAATCGGCTAGGCTAACACCGTGGCTCGTGCACAACACGCGGAGTCCGATCTCTGCCCGATCGGCTAGGCCATCTCAACTGAATCAGTGAGGACAATAATCATCATCATATCATAATCATATCAAAATATCAAGTCATCCATGTGTACGTTGGAGTCCGATCCCAACCAGACCGGATAGGCCTTCTCACCCCTAGGACATTCTCCTGGTACAATTATGGGTGTTTTAGATCATTTACATCATTTTTAACCTTTTTGATCCCCATCACATATTGTTTTTTGATTCATCTTTCATATCATTAGAAATTTTTGATTCATATTTCACAACAATCCATCCTTTAATCCATATTCCATAACAATCCAATCCATTAATTCATGTCTCATATCAATTCAACCTCTTGATTCGTATTTCATATCATTACCATATCTTTACCCACATTTCATATCATAACAACTTTTTGATTCATATTTCATACCATTCCAATCTTTCATATTTACCACACCCATCATATGCAAGGATCACACACATAGTAGAAGAAGGAACATAAAGATCACAACTCATATACTCAAGTATCACAATGATATGGTATTAGCATGGAATGACATAGAAGCAAACTCAATTAGGCACATAGAACACATAAATTTCATAGATATCCACCAAGAGAATCATACCCGGAAAGTGAGCACAATGGGTTTATCCTATGAGGATTAGAGTTAGCCATACATACCTCAAATCGGGATTTTTCCTTAATTTCTATCTCAAATCATCGGACCTTCTAGAACCTTCAATCTAATTCACAATGCGACACATTTAAACCTAGAATTAGGAATCAGGAACATGTATTGAACTCATTTGGGCTTTTTATCAAACACTAGGTGTTCCCTTAGATTGCATGATCCCTTTTCAGTGAATAATTACTCTAATCTACTCTCTTTTACTAGATTATGGCAGATTTGATACATGCATGCAGTACTCTTAACCCCATCTCCAATAACTAACCTATGTGTGTTTCACTTCAACTAGAATCTGAGAATTAAGGGTAATGGGGTGGAAGCTTACCTCTTATGGTGAAGAAATTTGTGTCCTACTTGATTAGTTCCAAGCTTGAGTGATGAAGGAGGATCAATTTGATGAAGTTGGGGACTTTCTTTCTCTAGAACTCACTCTTTCTTCTCTCTATATTATCAGATGGTCGTTACAAATTGATTATGGGTCTGGGGTCGGGTTATAAAGATAGAAAAATGGATAGTCCAACATTTCTGACCTGGCTTTATCTACCTAAAGCCTGTTCTGGCCTGGCTTTATCCAGGCTTTATCTACCTAAAGACTGGTCTAGTTGCAACGAAAAATTTTCAACTCCTCAGCTCATCGTTCAATCCTAAAACTCCGGAAGTACAATGTATTACCTACCTCGACACCACAAAACCTTAAATTACATAGTGAAGTTTTTTTTTTCGGGGCCCTACATTAGGCCTCTCCTTGGACCCCACAATACTTATTTTATGACTTATACACTTATTTACTAAATTTAATTCGTTTATATCATATTTATAGCACAAAAATGTTATAATTAGTCTACCTGGCACAGCGAAATCCTAAATTACTTAGCAAAATTTTCCGGGCCCTTACAGGCGTGCAACCCGATCCAATATATACATTGCTGCGACGTGCAGCCCGATCCATATATAACATATATTGCTGCACCGTGCAACCCGATCTCTCTCTCTCTCTCTCTATATATATATATATATATATATATAAAATCTATATTGCTGCGGCGTGCAATCCGACCCACATGTAATATATAAAATATATATTGCTGCGGCGTGCAGCCCGATCCATAACTATCCTCACATACTCGGCTCTCGTCCTGGACATATATATATTGTTGTGGTGTGCAGCCCGATCTATTACTATCCTCACATACTCGGCTCTCATCCTGAACATATATATATATATATATATATTGCTGCGGAGTGCAGCCCGATCCATAACTATCCTCACATACTTGGCTCTCAGCCTGACTCAGTCATCCTCACAAGCCACTCGGGCAATTTATCTCAACTCACGGGACTCAACCCAAAATACTTCTCAGAATTTCAAAGCAGTGTGATAACAATGAAAATAACAACAAGGGGTAAACATGACTAAGTTCACAGATGTTCTATCAGGATAGTGGCAGAATAGTGAAAAAGTACCTCTGAGGGTCTAAATAGGTCGGCACAAGGCCCCAATCATGAAAAATACCCTTGAGGGTCTAAACAGGCCGGCACGAGGCTCCAAACATGGCTCACAGCCCATAAACAAATATAAATTTCTAAAATACAGGATATCATAAGGTTTCAAATCGAATACGCGGCTTAATAGTCGCTATGGAACGGACCAGGTTACAATCCCTATCGGTGCACTCCCCCACGCTCGTCACCTAGCATATGCGTCACCTCATTTACCAAAATAATATCAAATACCGGGGTGTCATACCCTCAGGTTTAGAGTTACAAACGTTACTTACCTCAAAACAGCCCAAAAGCTACTCCGTGATGCGCTTGCCCCTCGAATTGGCTCCCAAATGCTCCAAATCTAACCAAAACCAGATTAACATCATCAATATACGCTAAAGGAACAAAACCCAATCAAAAACTATCAATTTAGACACAATTTTCGAAATTTGGCCAAACCCGAGCCCCGAGCCTACGTCTCGGAATTCTATAAAATTTACATCGCTAGAATCCTCACCCTCCCATGATTCTATACATACCAAGAACACCAAACTCGGACCACAATTGCCCACTCAAATCCTCAAAAGAAATTTCCAATTCCATGCACTTAACCTCCCCAAAATTTGGGTTTAAATTCAACAAATTTCCGGTTTAATTACTTAGAAAACGACATAGAAACGATTTATGAAGTTGAAAACCTTACCTAAAAGCGATTCCCTTTGATTTCCTCTTCAAACCCTCTCAAAGAGCTCTAAACTCGTTCAACAATGGAGGAAAAATGGACTAGTTTCGCAAAAATGGCCTTTTAAAACATTCTGCCCAGCACTAAAATTTCCATCAGTGCGATCGCGACTCCAGCCACGCGATCGCGATGCGCATCCCAGACCACTCTACGCGTTCGCATACCAACACACGCGTTCGCATAGCTCAAATATCTATCCCACACACGCGCCTCAGAACCTCTATGCGATCGCACTGCTTCACCTGCCCAACCTATGCTGTCGCAATCCTTATTACACGATCGCATAGAGAAAATTGCCTGCCCCAATATTTTACTCTATGCGATCGCAGTGAAGAAATCACTGCTTCCAAAACACCAGAAAACCAGCAATCTCCCAAAGATCGAAAGTGCCCATTTGAGCATCCGAAACACACCCGAGGCCCCCGAGACTTCAACCAATCCTACCAACACACCCCATAACATCATTCAAACTTAGTCGAGCCTTCGAAACACCAAAAACAACACAAAACACCAAAATTAAATCAAATTCAAGCCTATGAACTTTGAAATTTTCAAATTTCGCCAATGACGCCGAAACCAACCAAAACACATCCGATTGACCTGAAATTTTGCACACATATCCAAAATGACATTATGAACCTGCTCCAACTGTCAGAATTTCATTCCTACCCCGATAGCCTATTTTCCACTGCCGACTGAAAATCGCCAAAAACTAACTTTCGCCAATTCAAGCCTAATTCTACACTGGACATCAATACTTCATTCCGAACACACTCCTACATCCCAAATCACCTAATGAATCTATACGAGCCATACATTCCACATTCCGACGTCTTTCACGAATAAGTCAACTCCTAGTTGACTTTTTCAACCATTAAGCTAATTTAAGAGACTAAGTGTCTCAGTTCTCACCACGACCACTCCGAACCCAAACCAACCGACCCAACACAACATAAATAGGCTAAGAAACATATGATAAATCAGATCTCACGGAACAACCGGCCGGGTCGTTACAGTCCCATATTTCAATACGGACCCACCAGGACAGTCAAAATATGGATCCGGGTCCGTTTACCCAAAACGTTGACCTAAGACAACTAAAATCAACTTTTAAGGCAAAAATTCTTATTTTTATCAACTTTCAACATAAAAGCTTTTCGGAAACACGCCCGGAATGTGCATGCAAATCGAAAAGGGTAAAAATGAGATTTTTAAGGATTTGGAACACAAAATTTAGTTCTAAAACATGAGATGACCTATCGGGTCATCACATTCTCCACCTCTAATACAATCGTTCGTCCTCGAACAGACATAGAAACGTACCTGAACTGGTGAATAGGTGGGGATATCTACTCCGCATGTCCGACTCGAAATCCCAAGTAGCGGCCTCAGCGGGCTGACCTCTCCACTGCACTCAAACTAAAGGATAACTCTTTGATCTCAACTGACGAACCTGCCAGGATAGAATAGCCACTGGCTCCTCCTCATAAGTCAAATCCTTGTCCAACTGGACTGTCACGACCCAAATTTCCCTCCGTTGGGTATCATGATGGCACCTAGTTTTAGGGACTAGGTAAGCCTAAAATTTCCACTGAACAACAACAATAATAAAGGAATTTTAACAGTTTCGAAATACAAATCTTGACAGAGTTAACAAATTTCCCAAAACTCGGTAAATACAAGTTATAAGCTCTACGAAAACTTTCAACCGAATCTAAATACAACTATCTAGAAATAATAAGTACAATTGACATAAAAAGGAAGGTAACTCCGAAGCCTGCGAACGCAGCATCAAGTTACCTTGAGTCTCCTCAGCAACGATCCACGCAACTACTAATCAACAAATTACCTGGATCGGCACACCAAAAATGTACAGAAGAGTAGTATGAGCACACCACAGCGGTGCCCAGTAAGTATCAAGACTAACCTCGGTGAAGTAGTGACGAGGACTAGTCGAGACACCACTGGTCTAATAAGTAAAAAGGCATAAATGTGCCAATGACCGAAACATAACATCTATCTAAAGATTTTTCGATATAAATAACGGTACCATCGAATAATACGGAAGAAAAATCCAATAATTACGATCAACGGACAACATAATAAAAATACGCAAAGAGAATGGAAAGAATGCGAGCCAAATGTCGGGAACCACAACCCAATAAAACACTAGCAACTCATCACTGCATCATATTATTCACGTCAGGCATTAGCCAATAAACTCAATAAAACTGGTCAAACCTTCGAGTGAAAACCTATAAATCGTGAGTTTATTTCGAAATCTTTAAAGATATAATCATTTCGGAATAGAAAAATTTCTTCTTTGAAACATACTTTCTCTGAATGTATATTTATATATTTTTATAAAGAGAAATCTTTAAAACATAGTCTCTTCAAAATACGTGGTGTTCAAATATACTTTCCCAAATACTGCTCTTTCAAATATCATCAAAATACGTGGTGTTCAAATATACTTTCCCAAATACTGCTCTTTCAAATATCATTTTTTTTTCTGCATGACAAATACTTTCCAAATATAGTTTCGAAATAGAAGTCCTTCAGACATAACTTTTCTTGGAGATAATTGCTTTTCAGCTATACTTTTTAATATGTATATATATATCTTTCGATCCAAATCTCCTCAATGATAAAACCACCGGAACTCAGAATTTTCCATGCAATGCAGTACAGGGGGAAAGCTCGCGGAATCTCGTCCGTAGTCCCAATTTAAATATGCGATGCAGTACATGGGAAAATCTCTCGGATCTCGGTCCGTAGTCCCAATTTAAATATGCAATGCAGTACAGGGGGAAAGCTCTCGGAATCTCGTCCGTAGTCCCAATTTAAATATGCAATGCAGTACAGGGGGAAAGCTCTCGGAATCTCGTCCGTAGTCCCAATTTAAATATGCGATGTAGTACATGGGGAAAGCTCCCGGGTCTCGGTCCATAGTCCCAATTTAAATATGCAATGCAGCCAGTTAGGAAAACAACCAGAATGCGACAGAAACAACATATATTTCCACAACCGGCGCAAAAGAAAACAAGACCGAATGCAAGTGCGATGAGCAAATCAATATAAAGACTTAAATCACAAATATAGTAAAACTCACTCATAAGAAGTAGCCACCGAAAGGAATGCCAAGCACAAAGAGAAAGCAGCATAACGAAGGGAAAACAAGGCAAATATAAGAACGATTCTATATATTCAAGTTCGCAACCAAGAAACCAAACGGCAAGGGAATCAACTATAACCAATCTCACTTAGACAATTAGCTTCACCGAATAAACTCAGTTTGAAAAAATGCTCAGTAAATAGGTAGCATCAATGAAATACCATCAACATGAGCAGTCATCAATTAAACCTAAGTAGTACTTAAGGGGAAAATCACTTAAATCACAATGTACGACTCACATGCATGATTGACCAACGTAGATTTACTTGTTAGACATTTATAGGGCGAGATTATACTAGTTTTAGTCACATAGGCAGTGTATGAAGAAATATATAGTATAACGGTAGGAAAGGAAAAGTCTTCATTTTAGCCAATTAAGATCAAATAAGAAACAAGGAATGCTAGGCAAGTACTTCTAATTTGAGCAGGAAGAGATGAAACTAGAAATCAGGAATTCAGATATAACAATTTCAATTCATACATGGGGAGCATAAGGACTAAAATACCTAAAGGGCAATCTATTTGCAAATAAGTCCGAGTACGCACTAGTCACCTCGCGTACGCGGACTACAATCAACATAGAAGACTCAATCTTAAGGGGTAGTTTCCCCCCACAAGGTTAGGCAAGATACTTACCTCAAAGACGACACCCCGATACTCAAAAATAGACTTCTCGGGCGGGAAGACCCCCGGATGGCTCAAAATCAAATAAAAAAACTTCAAAACAGATATAAAACGTATAAGGGACTATTCAGAATAATAAAGTCTCAATCTTTACAATATTATAAAAATCGACCCAAAAGTCGACCCCCGGGACCGCACCTCTGAACCCGATAAATTTTACAAATTTTGATTACCCATTCCGATACGATTTCACCCATACTAAATTTATCCAATTCCGATAACATTTGGTCTTTCAAATCATGATTTTTCATTTTAGAAGTTTTCTTCCAAAACCCACAATTCTCTCAACCTAAAACACAATTTAAATGATAAAAACAAGAACTAATTCATGAAATATAATTAATTATAGTGGAAGAATACTTACCCATTAGATTTGGGTGAAAAACCCTCAAAATCTCTCCCAAATCCGAAGTCCAAAACTCAAAATGTGAAGAAAATGGCTAACCCTCGTTTATATGAATATGCCCAGGACATCCGCACCTGCGACCACTTAACCTCACCTGTGCAATCGTAGGTGCGAACCACAAACCGCACCTGCGCCCCAAAGTTCTGCACCTGCGCCCCAAAGTTCTGCACCTGCGGAGGCTGCCCAGTCCGCTTATCCTCGCACCTACGTACTTTTTACTACACCTGCGAAGCTCACGCCTGCGGTCCTCTATTCGCAGGTGCGACCACACCAGAACAGCAGCACCAACTGCATTTCCAAACTTCAAGCCTTCCGATAACCGTCCTAAACCATCTCGAGCCCCTCGGGACCTCAACCAATTACTCCAACAGGTAACTTACCAACGCATGAACTTAGTCAAACTTTTGGAACACCAAAAACAACATTAAAACACCGAATAAATCTCGGATTCAAGCCTAGAATTTCTAAACTTCAAAAATACGCCAACGATGCCAAAACCAACCCAAACCACATCCGAATGACCTGAAATTTTGCGCACACGTCACAAATGATGCTATGAACCTATTCCAACTTCTGGAATTTCATTCTGACCCTGATATCAAAATTTCACCCATCGGCCGAAATCGCCGAAATCCTAACTTTCGCCAAATTACCTCAAATCACTCTATGGACCTCCAAATCCAATTATGGACACGCTCCTAAGTCCAAAATCATCATACAAAGCTGTTGACATAACTAAAACTCATTCTGAGGCCGTCTACACAAAAGTCAAACCTCCGTCAACTTTCTTCACTTAAGCTTCAAAATGTGAAGATTCTCTCCTATACCGACTCTGGATTAACTGGTAACTGAACCTAACCATGCACACAGGTCGATATGCTCAAAGTGAGGCTGATTATGACCTTATACCACCAAACGGAGCTTAAATTGTCAAAATGATCGGTCAGGTTGTTACATCCTCCCCTTCTTAAAACAAACGTTCGTCCTTAAACGTGCCAAGATTCACCTTGAACTCATCCAATCACTGATTGTACACTTCTAACACATACCCGTGGGTGACCCCACGTCATCCAAACCTACATAGGCCAGACGACACCATCACAACTGCAATATAGCCTTCTCATCACCATCGATAAACCTCGTACCTCAATTCCTCACCTTCTATTCATTTCCAAAAGATCCAATTCTAAATCCATATCCGGCATTAGCCTCAACCAGCTGCATCAACTCAGGTCTACACCCATAAGGCACGACCACATAACATAGCACATCACACATAGACTCAATAGCACTTTTGATCACAATAATTGCCCGAAATCAATTCCACATTGGCAATTAGCCTCACATTTGAAAGAACTCTGTTTCCAAGTCCCATAATACTGATAATGATGTAATAAACACGAAGATCTCATCATTAGACACACGAATCACCGAGTCACAGCTAACACCACCGGGCACACATCCCGCAAGCTAAACTAAAGAAGCACATAACGAAATGACTGAGCATGAAAATAGAAGCATATAAAGGTACTATCAAAAAATCCCATAGGCATAACTCTCTATCAATACCGACTTAAAATAGCAATATAATAAGGAAGACGCAAAGCATATGAACAAATCACAAGGATCCCATTCTAATATAACTTCCACTGCGGTACTCAGCCCGGTCCAAACATATCAAATCACAAAGAATCACGAGGGTCTCACCCTCAACTCTATGTCACATGCCGAATATATATCATACCAATAGAAATCTCCAGCTAATTCATCTTGGCTAACAAAATCATAGTGCTCACTTAACTCACATATCAATGGAGTATCTAATCATAGCTCGTAAACAAAATACTTAGGAGAATCACATAAAGCTTACCACGAAGGACAACATGGACTCACATCCAGTTTCACCACTAGCAAGGATGAATAAAACAATGATAGACACGAGCTACTACTCATAGAATCTCCTAACAGGAGAAAACACAAAAATAGAGTGCAAAACATGAAACTCACTCATAAATGAAACAACAAAATAATGGAACTCGTCCTGACCAACAGGACTATAGTGAAATACAATGGTACCCCACTTTAGCACAACAAGCCATACCTGGGTGATGATATCTGGCACGATATCCTCTAGCCTACTATATGCAACACATCAACGGGTCGAGCCTCCCCCTCTTGGGCGCCCTCTACCCACCTGAATACCCTGCTATAACATTCCTACCTAAATCCTAGAACAATCTCTCACCCTGTGGCTAACATCTCCATACTGAAAGCAATCTCTCTGCCGACGTGGCTATGGAAAACATACAATATGGATCCTCTCAGACCCATGAGTACCTGATATGCTCCCATGCGAAGCTGGTAATGCAAACTGAACTGGATGACCCACAAAACCTCTACTGTGGGGGTACCCTGCTTCCATATAAAGGACTAGTGGATTCTCCGTTCTACGAGGCCTCCTTGCCTCCCTCAAAACATCTCCGAAAACTGAATCCATGCTAGTGAAGCTAACTAAGCCAGATTACCCCAAATCATATGCCTCCACCACTGATCAATCCACTACTCTGAATCTGAGACGTGACAAAAGCAATCCCGCTCGTCTCCACAACACCTGAAATGCGAAGAATATAGTGACACTCCCCCAGGAAACCCGGGGCACCATCTACCGCCAATCCACTGAAATATAGAAGGGTGGTACTTCCTGTACCCATCAAGTCCAAGGTATTCTTCCTTCGATGCTACTGCCCTAACCACGGGCTGAACTGAAAACCACATGTCGTGCTGCCATGACAACTAGAACTTGTCCAATATGATCTCACTGCTTTGGAGTGTAGACGGTGGGAGTCTAAAATCCTCACCTGACCCGTGTAATAGCCGGTGAACTAGAATCAATCTCGCCTGATTCAATGTACCAATTATTCTCAAAACTATGCCCAAGCCTCCTGAAGTCCAGGGTAGCCACAGGCACCCCCAGTACCTGTACCCTAACTAGAACTACTGGCGACTCCTCAATGGCTGCTCTGGTAGGCATCTTAACTGTGACACGTGCTCCTCGTTGGCCTCTATCTCTGACCCTTGCGACGTTTGTTTCGGGTAACATCATCAGGAACCGCGGCTCGTGTTCTCACCATCGATGAGACAATGGATCAATAATTTCAAACTTCAAGATCAATGAATTCGCACGATAGGAATGAAGGAAGTGAAATTGTCCAAATAGTTTCGTTGCCCCTCGAAGATAAGTACAGACATCTCTGTACCGATCCGCAAGACTCTACTAAACTCGCTTATGATTCGTAGCACCTATGAACCTAGAGCTCTGATACCAACTTGTCACGACCCAAATTTTACTTCGTTGGGTATTGTGATGACACCTAGTCTTAGAGACTAGGTAACCCTAACATTTCCACTTAACAACAACAATAATAAAGAAATTTTAACAGAGTTTACAAATTTCCCAAAACCCGGTAAATACAAGTCATAAGCTCTACAAAATCTTTCAACCGAATCTAAATACAACTGTCTAGAAATAATAAGTACAATTGACATAAACAAGAAGGTGACTTCGAAGCCTGCGAACACAACAACAGGTTACCTTGAGTCTCCTCAGCAACGATCCACGCATCTACTAATCAACAAATTACCTGGATCTACACACCAAAAATGTGCAAAAGAGTAGTATGAGCACACTACATCGGTGCCCAGTAAGTATCAAGACTAACCTCGGTGAAGTAGTGACGAGGACTAGTCAATATACCACTGGTCTAATAAGTAAAAAGGCATA
Organism: Nicotiana paniculata; assembly: GCA_005239505.1. NCBI lineage: Eukaryota > Viridiplantae > Streptophyta > Magnoliopsida > Solanales > Solanaceae > Nicotiana > Nicotiana paniculata. The sequence continues at coordinate 20,555 of MDKI01039886.1, forward strand.
AATGTACCAATGACCGAAACATAACATCTATCTAAAGATTTTTTTATATAAATAACGGTACAGTCGAATAATATGGAAGAAAAATCCAATAATTACGATCAACGGACATCATAATAGAAATACGCAAAGAGAATGGAAAGAATGCAAGCCAAATGTCGGGAACTACAACCCAATAAAACACTAGCAACTCAGCACTGCATCAATTTATTCAGGTCAGGCCTTAGCCAATAAACTCAATAAAACTGGTCAAACATTCGAGTGAAAACCTTTAACTCGTGAGTTTATTTCGAAAGCTTTAAAGATATAATCATTTCGGAATAGAGAAATTTCTTCTTTGAAAAATACTTTCTCTGAATGTATATTTATATACTTTTATTGTAACGACCCGACCGGTTATTTTGCGTTATCGGACCCCGTTCCCCTAAATGAAACTTCCCATAGCGGCTTATTGTGATTTATAACTTGAGGGGGCGGGTGGTCCGGGATTCGGAAGTGTTTAGAGTGCTATAGGAACACTTGGTTCCTTAAGGTTGGCCTTTAAGGCCAAGTTTGACTTCGATCAATATTTTGAGCAAACGACCTCGGAATCAAGTTTCGACGATTTCGGTAGCTTCATATGATGATTTCGGACTTGGGCGTATGTTCAGAATGGGTTTTGGATGACCCGGGAGCGTTTCAGTGCCAAATATAGAAATAAGAATTTCCTTAAGTTCATATGTGGTTTGGGACGTGTTTTTATGTTATCGAGATCCGAACAGAATTCCGAGACTGGGAATAGTTCTGTTATGTCATTTATGACTTGCTTGCAAAATTTGGTGTCATTACGAGTAGTATAGGTCGGTTCGGCGCATTGTTAGCGAATTCTAGAACTTTAAGTTCAAAGTTTGATTCAATTTGATTTTGGGGTCGAATTCTTAGTTTCGTTGTTGTTTTTCACGTTCTGAAAATTCGAGCGAGTCCATATCATGAACACAGACTTGCCAGTGCCTTTGGATGGGGTCTCGAGGGGCTCGGGTGAGTTTCGGACCCCTCAGAGCTAACTGCAAAACACCAGAAATTTCCAGGTCAAGTTTCCTTCTCTACGATCGCGGAGGGATTACCACGTTCGCGAAGAAGGAACTGGGAAGGGGTGGTGAATGCCGTGTACGTTCATACAAAAGGCACCACGATCGCGATGGGTTGGGTTCCTGACCTAGTGCGATCACACACCCCACCCGTGTTCGTAAAGGAGCCCGGCCATTGGGCCAGCCCAGCTATTTTGTACCCTGTGCGTTCGCAGGGCTCTCTCCGCATTCGCATAGAAGGCCATGTGGGCCTGGTCATTTAAAGTTGTGCAATTGCCCTGCCCAGGCCGCGATCACATAGAGGAGACCACTGGGCAGTGTGTTTTTATAGTGGGATTTAATTCACTTCCCTCATCTTCTTCTTCTTCCTTGGAACGATTTTCAGCATTCAAGAGGGGCAAACGACCTAGTTATTGAAGGTAAGTAAATTCTACCCTAATATTAGTTTCATGCATGGATTACAAGCTAAATTAACTACCTAATTAGTTAAAATTAAGGATTTGGGGTAGTAACCTAGGGATTTCAGAAATTTAGAGAATTACCCGTCAATTAGCTATGAAATCAAGTAAAAATCATGTATTAATGATCCTTAGGTTATGGGTGAGTGGTTCCTTCGTGAATTTTCGGAATCCGAGCGTGCGGGCCCAGGGTGAATTTTGGGATTTCTTCAAGAATGATTAATTTACTAAATAAGTAGGAGAATTTCCATACTTTGAGCATAAATTGATGTATTTGTATAACAATTGGCTAGTTTCGAGTCCTCGGATGTAGAGTTCAGATTTTCGGGCGCGTTCTTGGTCCGAGGAGTAGATTCGACACGAGATGAGTCTCCTTTCTAACCTTGTAAGGGGGAACCGCCCCCCTAGGTGATTTAAATGCTATATGTGATAATTGTGGGGGCTACGTACGTACAAAGTGACGAGAGTCCGTATGTAGCGGCTATTACTATTATGTCTGGGTAGTTGGGCCCACATCATTCCTTGTGTTTTACTTGATATGAACTATATGCTTAATGAATTAAATGTTACATGTGGCTTATTTCCCCGAGGTCATGGAATTTGAGAAAACTTGTAAGGAATTGTTCACTGAAAAGTAATTTAAAAAGGAATAATGTGTGTGCATGTGACCGCTTCTCAATTTACATTCTACGAACGGAGTGTGATTTCCCCCACTCTTATGGGAATGGGCCGTACGCCACGGCGGATTGAGAGATGCACTTTTGGTTCGGGCCGTTCGATCCTCGGCAGTGCATAGATGTGAGTACTTTATGGAAAGGTGAACTTATGGTTCGGGCCGTTCGACCCTTGGCAATGCACGAAGATGACTATCTTATGACTCCGGCCGGTTGTCCTTACCCTGCATACGCATGATTTATTTGTTACTAAATTCATGGACATTGATTTGACAGATATTTGGGGGAAGGTGAACTAGTAATTGTTTTATTTATTCCTAGTACTTCCTTGGATTTCAGTGCCTTATATATATTTGTTGCTTCACTGCCTTTACATGCCTACAGTTTCCATTA
>ML326953.1:0-29810 GCA_005239505.1 Nicotiana paniculata
ATTCAAAAAAACTGTTCTCAAATAAAACAGTTATGGATGAAAAGATCTAAATCCTTGTATTTGGTCAAAAAACTGTTATCAAATAAAAACAGTTACGAATAAGAAAACATTTCCCTCTCACTTAATAGAAAACTGTTTCCAAAACAGTTTCGGGTAAAAACCCCAATATTTACAAAAACTGCTACTAATAAAAAACAGTTGTTTCCTTGTATTAATATTGAAAAACAGTTATGAAATACAAGCGTATATCAAATCTGTTGAACAAAAACAGTTGCAAGCATGAGTTTTAGACGATAATCAAACACATGTAAAATGTCATGGAAGTTCAAACAAGAAAAACTTTCCTTGGAAACATTCTTAAACATGTGTAAAATTCCTATCACTGTATTGCATTATCATGAAGTTGAGACTTATTCTTCATGCCAATTATAAAGGGCCCTCTTCCATAAACTATGCCTATTTCAAAAAGGCACACATTTAATATGACATCGTGCCTATTACAAAAAAGGTACGAGTAGTCTAAAGCATTCCACATGCAAAACTCGAAGGTAAAACTAAAACCTCGAAAAATGAAGCATGCAAAAGACTTAAAGAGTGAAAAAGAAACTCAACAAAAGTCGAACTAACAGGGGGAAAATCATATTAAAATCAGATTAAAATGAATCCCTCGGATGAGGAAAAAACTTCCTTCATTACAAACATGGGGACTTACTGTTATAAAGTTATGCCTTTTGGCTTAAAAAATGTTGGAGCCACCTATCAAAGGGTAGTGACTAAAATGTTCCAAGAACATTTTGGAAAGACGATGGAAGTTTATATTGATGATATGTTGGTAAAATCAACACAAGCACAAGACCATTTTCAGCATCTCTCTACTGCTTTTGAAAAAGTCGGCCAGCTAATCGGGTGGAGATCAGACGTCATATTGCGCATGGTGGTATTGTGCTGGAAATCAGGACTGGAAATTATGATTGTGTTGCATGTCTCCAAGGAGACGACCTAGCCGATCGGGTCGTGATCGGACTCCGTGCTAACAAAAGCGGTGGTATATCTCATATAGGTGCTAACGATCTCCCAACCAAATATATATATATATATATATATATATATTATTTCCGTACTTTAAAAGAAATCGTTATGTTTCAATTGGACATTTGGATATTGTTGATTGTGACTTGATGTTTCTATGGTTCCTTTTCTTATATGGTTATTCTATTTTGAAATAGGACTTTTACCTATACATACTAGTGTTATTCGATGGCACTAACGTCCCTTTTGACGGAGGCGTTGTATCTTTAAATGATACAGGTGGTTCCACGGCGGGCGACATCAGCTAGTGGTAGCGGTATTCTCTTCCCATCAGACTTGGTGAACCCCACTTCATCCCGGGGTCATGTCATGTATCTTTTGTTCATTTTTTTATCATGTTTTGAGGTATAGCTGGAGCTTTGTTGCCGACATTTCGTTTTTACATCTTCAGTTGAACTTAGAGGCTCCGTAGACAGTTGCGGGTGGTGTTCGATGTGGGGAATCTAACTAGAAATGTTGGTATTTGGCAAAATATTTTTTCCACTAAATCTATAAACTTGTAATATTTGGTTAATATGAATGAAGTTGTTAATGGAATTTAAATGGAAGTCGCAATGCAATCCTTTCAGAATTTGATTAATGGAGTTCATCTCCTCTTTATTCGTGAATTAGTTTGGGTAGAATGAAACCTGACAGGCTTGCTCAGTCGGGTTTACTCGGTTGAGCGTCGGTTTTGCTTCTCGGTTTTGGGGCGTGACAAACTTGGTATCATAGCCTAAGTTTCTAAAGTGTCCTAGGATGTCTCGGAGTCGTGTCTAGTAGAGTCCTTCTTATCGGTGTGTTGTAGACCACATTTATAAGTTGGAGGCTACTTGGACATTTAGGAATTTCACCCTTCTTTGATACTTCAGATCGTGTGGTGGAGCTCAAGATAGGGAGCTAATTTCCTCGCTATGTCTTATTCTCAAGATAAGTAATCTAGATACCATAATCCACGAGTTTGAAGCAGTAAGGGGGGGATGACCCCACCATTGAATCCGAGGGAGATCACCCAAGAGTTTTGTATTGATAAAAAAGATTTTCACACGTAAGCCAGCTTTTGACAACTTAGCCAGTCACGTGGACACAGGAAAATGCGACAGCTGGACGTGATTCTTTGAAGAGGTACGGTACAAAGAGGCACGGTTCAGTAAACCCACGAACTTATCAGCCACGAGAAACTCAACTTGATCAAAACGGGAGAGAGACACGGTCAGAATGAATCTAGACAAAGCTACGGGCAGATTCAAAGACCCACAATTAATTACTCAAACGTTATGTAACCGAACCCCAATTACATTTATCCTTTGTAATGCCTCATTAATGAGTAACCATAGCAAGAGTCGTACGTTATAAGAATCTCCTATATAAGGGAGGGAAATACAGCTTGTAAAGGCATCTGATTCTCGAATACAATTAACTTCGATTTTCTATATTTCTGTAATATTATCTATTATTCATTTTTCTCCATTACCTTGATTATCAGTAACTCGTATTCATATTAAAAATAAGCTTTAGTCAAAGGGTCTAATTCTTTGGTTAAACAAGTTTGTTTGGAGAATGTATCGAGCCATGAAGCTATTGGTAGAACTTGTTGCTAAGGGGAGTACCCTTGTTCTTATTAATGTCATTGCACCACCAGATCATGTGGTATGTCACTAAGGTACCAATATATGTTACAGATGTGGAGTTGAGGGGTATCAGTTAAGGCACTGCCCGGTCAATCTAAAGTTACCAAGTAAAGTCACTCCTTAGTATATCATTATGAACACAACATACTTTTCCTTGTTCTAAATGAACATCTATATTGAGAACTTGCATAAATATGGTCTTAACAAGAATCTGAAGCACAAAACATTGCATGTATCTACTCTTTGAACAAGACGCGTTATTCATGAATCCTCTTTATCACAATTATATTACATACAACATCCTAAGGAATTGAGTTCTATAATGATTCCTTTGAAATGAATTAGAACCCTAGGTTAATACTTCCCACTTGCTTTCATGAATTCTCAACAAAGGAATGTACTTGATGAACTTCTTATAGAACCCTCTAATTCAAATGGATAACATCTTCTCACTTGTACTTATTCATGCACCATCATAATGTTTACCTACGTGGTATCAAATCTAATGCAAAGCAGTCTAAAACCGAGATCTTTCTTGATCCACTCTCTCTCTCTCTCTCCGGTGTATGTGGATCATATGGATTGAACAATCACTTTACTCCCTTTGTGAACATTTTTATAGACCCTTTTCACTGTATAGTAACATAAGGGCATGTTTCAGCACCTATCATATGTATACATCTCAATTGAGATGGTCACTTGTCTACATAAAGCGTTTCTGAAATTTTAGATCCTCGCACATCCATCATAGGAAGATCTTGTGTTTTCCCATCTTAGTATAACTTTCATGTCCACTTAGGACATTCCGCAGTGAGTAACTTACCTTGTTCATAGTATTGCAGCGGCTCATGACGTGGCCGGGCACCGCAGCTTGAGGGTTGTTGTAGCAGAAACGTGTTTAGATCATAACAAATGTTCATTTTCTCTTTACACCTCTCCAACATGTTCTGACTGTGTTCCTTAGTTAGTAAATTCATTGCGTTAGTTTCCCGACCCTTGTTAGATAGCCATGAGAGATCGCGTCCTTCTCTATGTCGCGGTAACACTTCTTTTCTCATAAGCACCCTTAATAGGCTCTCTGTTGAGACCAAATGCACTTTTGGGGTTATCATAGCATCATGTCGGCTCCTCATGTTTTTCCCATCCTTCATTAGCATCTGAGTACTTTTCAAGTCACAAGACCCGTGGCGAACTTATTACGAACATATGCAAGCCTTCCATGATTATCATATAGTGTCTCCCTAGGTTGTGTTATCTTTAAACACTCGGCCTCTAGAATCATTGACTATGTCATTGTCATGTGCAGAGAGTTTACTATCCTTAATGTTCCAAATCCTTGGGTGGATAGGAGTTTTATTTGCCTTGCCCCCAAGAGTATCATGTTACCCATTAGAACCTCTCTAACCAATGCATGATTTAATCCCAATATTAAGATGTCCTAGATACATGGTTTCACTAGTGAAACGTTGAAATTAGATGTTTCAGAATTTGGCACATATCATGAGCATATTGATTTGAAAGACAAGTTTGTCGTATCTCTAGTCCTCTCATATAGGATCAACTGTCCGGAAGGGTTAAACTGCTAGAATAATAATCTCACAATTTCAACCTCTTTTTCACCCTCGTGGGCCTATGGCAGAGGTTCCTTGTGTCAGTTACTGATAAGAGTGTAATGCAACTTCATGTATTTTTAAAACCTCTATCACATTCATGGTACAAGAATTTTCTTACACTCAAGAAGGCAACCAATTTCACGTGCTTGGATATTTCTCCTTAAGGCTTGATATTGCCTCCCACATATGGAATGGACCAATTATTACTATCCCTTTCATAACTCGTTGTCTTCCAAGAAATAACTGATGCTAGCGTCTTTATCCTCCTGGTCATGCCTCCCACATATCACGTGTCTAAAACAACTCGCTTCATTTACATCTTAATATCATGTACATGGTTCCCACCTTATCAATGTGTACTAGTTAACTCTATGCCTCATTTGTCGAATCAATGATGTCATCACAATGATTAACCATGACAATGCTATTGGTAATAATATTCATGCCTCTTAGGTTATAACCTCCTGAAATTCCCCTGCCCCACACATTGATGGATTCTTGGATGATTCTAGCTCAATCCCGAACCCGGTAGCTCAATCTATCAGGAGTATTAGGTTCAAACATTTCAAAGAAGAAGCATCATTCCATGATCAACATAAAGGGTAGGAAACTCTGTGGTCACGTTCATTCTAGTGCATCATTTAATAATTGTTGAAGGTCGCCAAAGGTTTAATTTGAGTGATCGACGTAGGGATTATGAGTTGAAGAAAGCGAACGGGTTATTCTCAAGATTTTCTCCATTAAGATATTATATGAATTGTTACTAAAGGTAAGGTAGGTGAAGTGCACACTTATGGAATCATGAAGGAAATAGGCCAAACTATGAGGATGATGTCTCCCCGTCGTTATCCTCCATGCACCCGATGTTTCATGCATCTATGTCCGAGAAGGTAGTTGGAAGTCCTTTGCCTATCATTGTGGTGGAAGCTATCGAAGATAAAGTTAATGGGAAATTATCTTATGAAAGGTACCTAATTGTCATCTTTGTTAAATAAGTCCGGAAGTTGAGATTGCCTCCGTCAAGTGATATGGCCAAGTTTGTGGGTCGAGGAGGTCGCCTCGAAGGCCGAAATTATTGTGGAAAGAAAATATTCTCACTTGTTCATATAGCCAAATAGTTGTGGTTCAAAAGGTACTTTCTATGTGTTATGATTTTAAAATGCTCATTTCATGTCCATATACCACTGTTGGTAATGTAATGCCCGTAATGTTAAGATTGATTTTATTGACGTATATTGTGATGCTTGTTGAGTTGCGAACGTATTATTAGGACTGGTTTTGGGATTTTCTAGAAGGTGGATAGGCCCAATTACAGAGGAGACTCTAGCAAAATTTTTGGAAATTTAATGAGTTAGTCACAATTTGGAACTGTTGGTGTGTGAAGTAATAGTTGGGTCACACTGGATGCTAATGGCGAATTTTGACCCTCATTCGAGGACGAATAATCCTAAGCAGGGGAGAATGTAAGGTCCCGTTAAAATTTTCTAATGATTTAAGATTTAAAAATGTGCCAGCGGTATTTGGGAATAACGTATTCAAATATTAAAGGAGACATATAGGATAGAACAACATCATTTTGAAATGAAAATATATGTTTAAGGTGTGTTCGAACATATTAATGAGTTTCGTGAATGGGAAGAATTTGTTTGTAACAAGTTGGATACATTAAAGGGAAGGAATGTTATTATGTAAGCACAGTTTCATACTTATATGAAGGTTTGGAAGTCAAATCAGGTCTATATCATAACAAGGTATCAATTGAGGGTGAGTGTAGAAGCAAGAAATGGAAAAAGAAAATAACTGGGAGGGTGCCAGGTTCAGTGCAACGCGTGGATTGTGGCACGCCATCCCTCTCAGCAACTTTGAAAACCAGTGAAGTATAGGCATTCGGGGCTAGCGCAGGCACGCTACTCCTACCTGAAGCCTTTTTAAGTACTCACCTTTGGGGTTTATTTCCCCTATTTCACTTGGATGAATTTTGGAGCTCTTCTCCACTCTCTCAAGACCAAAAACTCCTCTCTTCTTCAAGGTAAGAAATCCCCATTATCTTGGTGTGAAATACCATCATTTCTACACTAGTATTGATGAAATCTACACATGAAATCGTTAGTTTTCAAGACATTTCTTCAAGAACTCAAAAGGTTGGTTTTGCAAGATATCTTCCAAAAGGTAATCCTACACCCTTAGACTTACATGCATGGATTTATTATGGGAATATGAGTATGAATTAAGTATTGGGACTCATGGAATGGTGATTGGAATCCATAATTTCCCAATTTAAATACATAACCACGGTAGAGATATAAAGGTGATTATTTGATGGAATTTTGTTGGTTGGGTGTGGATGTGTCACGACCCAAAATCCATTAAGGTCGTGATGGCGTCGGATACCACTGTTGGGCAAGCCACTCTTTTAAATAGTTAATAAAATCTTTATTTTTAAAATTCTTGAAGTCATTCTTTTTGTTTTTCGTTAAATAATAATTAGCGAACTTCCACTGAGTAAACAATAATATCTTTAAAAACTTTAAATAGTGAATAAATCCCATAATTTCCCCAGAACCCAGTGTCACAAGTGCATGAGCAAATATCTAAGAATTTTACATGTACTACAATACTTGTCCAAAATTTAAACTGGAAGGAATTTAAAATAAATATAATACATCTGAGGAAGACTCTGTCGGCTGCGGGTCGTCTCCGGATGGTACACCTCGTCTAAGTCTCCAAGTCAGCCACATCACTTCATCAAGCAGGGCCACTATCTATGAATGTACATGTGCAATAAAAATGCTCAGCAAGTGTAGCATGACTACGAAAACAACATGTACTCAGTGAGTATCCCGCCTAACCTCGAGAGGTAGTGACGAGAGGTCGACTTGACACTCACTAGGGTCCAACAAGATAATTAACAAGATATAGTAACAGCAATAGTCATACGAGGATGATAAGATAGTAAACATTGAAGTAACTGCAATACAAGTAAAAGCTGGAAGTAAACAAACAATTACTACTTCATATTTCTTTCTTTTTTTCAAATATTTGCGCACTCAATATCCATGAAAGTCATTAACAATTTAGCATGCGCATACGGGATAAAGACAACCGGCATGATCCATCATAATAATCATATTTGTGCACTGCCGAGGGTTGAACGGCCTGAACCATAATGTATCTTTCAATCTCGCCGTGGCATACGGCCCGCTCCCATGAGAGTATGGGAAATAACACTCCGCTCACGGAATGTAAATTACGAAGCGGTCACATGCACACACACAATATTCTTCATAAATTACTTTCCAGTGAACAATTCCTTTAAAATTCTCAAATTCCATGATCTCAGGGAAACAAAGTCGCATATAACATTAATGCACCAAGCATATAGTTCATTTCAAGGAAAAACACAAGGCATGGTGTAGGCCTAACTACCGGACATAACAATAATAGCCGCTATGTACGGACTCTCTTCACTTCGTACGTACGTAGCCCCCACAAACATTAGCACATAGTCATTTAAATCACCTAGGGGGACAATTCCCTCTTACAAGGTTAGAAAGGAGACTCACCTCGCGTTGAACCTACTCCCAGGGTCAAGAATGCGCCTGAAACTCCGAACTCGTCTCCCAAGGACTCGAAACTAATCAAATGTTACGTAAATATATCAAATTATACTCAAAAGCATGGAATTCTCCTATTTACTTAGTCATTTCCTCCTATCTAAAGAAATCCCAAAATTCATCCCCGAGCCCGCATGCTCGGATTGCGGAAATTTTTGAAAGAATCACTTACCCATAACCTAAGGATCGTTAATATGTGATTTTTGTATGATTTCATGGCTAATTAACGGGTAATTCCCTAAATTTTCATAAATCCCTAGGTTACTACTCAAATCCTTGATTTTCATTAATTGGTTAATTAATTTAACTAGGAATTCATGCATTAAACTAACATTAGGGTAGAATTCACTTAAACTTTAGTAGCTAGGTCGTGGAGCTCTTTCCCAAGCTTTCAAGGTCGTCTATGGTGGAAGAAAATGGAGTGAAATGAATAAATCCCATGTTTTAAAGAACTCACTGCCTACAGTGGTTCCGCACCTGCGGCTCAAGGACTGCACATGCGGTCTCGCAGCTGCGAGTAAAGGCTCGCACCTGCGAGTAAAGGCTCGCACCTGCGGAACATGGACAAGGGGCCTAGGCTCGCACCTGCGGAACTGAGTTCGCACCAGCGGCTCCGCACCTACGGGAAAGGGCCCGCACCTGTGAGAAGAGGGCAGCCCATCTGGAGGCCGCACCTGCGAGGCTGGGACCACAGGAGCGATCCCGCACCTGCGACTGGGCAACCGCACCTGCGGTCACACCAGAACAGGTGCACCATCAATTGCTTCAGCTGGTTTTTAGCCTCGTAAGGTGCCCGAGAGTTACCTGGGCCCACCCGAGCCCCCGTCCAATTATACCAACAAGTCCCAAATCATAATACGGACTCGCTCGAGCCTCCGAAACATTCAAAACAACGCTAAAACTCAAAATCACGCCTGAAAACCCCTAAAGATCAAACTTAAGAACTTCAATTCGTGAATTTGCTAACAATGCGCCGAATCGACCTATACTACTCGGAATGACACCAAATTTTTCAAGCAAGTCACATTCAACATTACGGACCTGCCCCAACTTTCGGAATCTCACTCCGACCCCGATATCAAATTTTCCACTTCCGGTCAGATTTTCTCAAAAACCTTCAATTTTCTACCTTTAGCCAAATGACTCCAAAATAACCTGCGGACCTCCGAACTCGCTTCCGATCGCGCTCCCAACTCCAGAATCACCATATGGAGCTATTCCCAGACTCAGAATCCCAAACGGACATCAATATCACTGAAATGCACTTCAACCCAGACTTATGAAATTTCATCTAAAATGTTGACTTCTACAATATGCACTGAAACGCTCCCCGATCATCCAAAACCCGATATGAACATACGCCCAAATTTGAAATCATCATACGAACCTGCTGGAACCTTCAAATCCTGATTCTGAGCTCGTTTACTCAAAAATCCAATCCTAGTCAATTCTTCCAACTTAAGGCTTCTGAATTGAGAATTTTCTTTCCAAATTGACTCTAAACTTCCCGAAATTCAATTCCGACCACACCTACAAGTCATAACACCTGAAATGAAGCTGCTCATGGCCTCAAACCGCTGAACGACGTGCTAGGTCTCAAAATGACTGGTCGAGTCGTAACATTCTCTCCCACTTAAACATACGTTCGTCCTCGAACGTGCTAAGAACTGCTCTGGAGTTATTTGAAATCACTTTTTAACACCTCGTGCACCTGCTTGTGCTACCACGACCCAGTTGAGTATATTGGCTCGGTCAAATCCGAAGATATCCTCTTCCATTTAGGCAATGGGCCTTAGAACCGGGTCTTCATCATCTGAATTCCTCTGCCAGGCCAGTTTCCAATATATGAACATTGTATCAATTACCACACAATGTACCAGAACATGATTGCATACCTTTGCTGAATTAGCACCATGCACCGCAAAATTCATCATCTAACCACAATGACGTTCCCTGAACCTTAATAGCCAAAATTTCACGAATATGATGCTCCTGATGCACCTCATGACATACATATAGGTCCCGCTATAACGCTTACAATACCACCACAACGGAGGAGATGTGTAGAAATTCATAACCAACTGCCGAGTTAACAAATCATTGAACATCTCCTCTTGACTTGAATCATCACCTCATTAGGAACCGAATAATGGTTTTGTCCTTTAATATACTTCACAAAATCTTATCGCACATATCCTTGGTCCAATAATCTCATCTCACTCAGTATGAACTGCTCAGACAACAAATCACCCCAAACATGACCAACAGTCTCACATGATACCACAATGCGCCAATAGGCCATAACTCGAACAGGATACACAAGGAAATGACTCAGGAAAAGACTACTCAACTCACGCAACTTATTATGAACTCTCCTCAGAAAATAGAAAGCAAAACACAAGAAAATAGATCTAAGGAACCTTTCTCAACATCACACTGTTGCGGCGCGCAACCCCATCCAAATAACATGCCCGTGGCGGCGTTCCACTCAATCCAAATAACACAACCGTGGCGGCGTGCCACCCGATCCAAATAACATAAAATTCACTTAAGAAGACACACACCGAGCTAAATTGCTCATTACCACAAAATATCGAACATCGGTCACAAACACGCTAAGTGCACAATACCATCCTGGGGGGACTGATAGAACCATACGCTACAAAACTAAAACACAATTGAGGTGCGATACATAATCTGAATCTCAAGAGTTATCCTGCTCACATAAAATCATCACTACACGGGGACTTAACATATAGGAAAATATCAAGTCGTTTCCCAACTCACACGGCACAACATAATATTACATGAGATGAACGAAGACGAAACAACATCGGCTGTCCTAATACCTTTCCATGAAAAGCACTATACCTAAATGAACACGCCTGACTCATACGGAGCCCATAATCATATTTAAACCCATTCACAACCTTCAAGCCAATACCGCTTGCACCAAGCTAGGATAATAGCCTTACCTAGGTCTATAATAACCCATTTCCTCTCATAATACGCAAGAACGACCATCATAGCCGAGACAAACACCCCACAATCCACAACCAAATGAACCGAACGCCTTCCAAGCATAAATTCTCCAATAAGAAATATTACACTTCTTTATACTCATCCCAAATCTTCAATCCATTAAGAGACTACATGTCACACTCATACGATCATCCCATGGTCACACTCCCACGACCTTCCATACAAGGTAGAAAGTCTGCACATATACCACTGGCCACACTAACGTTATAAAACAAATCAAGAACCCATAACTAGGATGCAAAGCCTCTTTCACCAAACACCGATCCCAGTTGACACTAAAGACAACACCAGCTTACTCTAAACATTCAAATCCCCTATTTTTTTCTTGCTCATCTGAGCTCATGACATCCTGGTCAACACCGAACCACAACCTCGATCCTCACTTCCAGTTACATACTGCTTACCGCACCTAACATGCCAATATAAGATAGCGCAAGAACTCCATCATGACTTCTAAACCACTAATAGGGTGAAAACTGCATCACATAGAAACCTTTTTCTTACCTCAATTCAATTCGCACTCACCGCGGGAATAATATAACCCCAATAAACACGTAGAAACTCAATTCGCACTCACCTTGAGTGACTCCATTACGCGAGACCATTTCGTTTCCAGACCCATGAACCGTTTCATGCCCTCCTTGCACGCATATTCACATCTTTGACCAGTATACCCATTCTGATAACCCTTCCATGAACCCGGAGTCATTTTCTCCTTCTTATGAACCCCAATGCTACTCTACACGCCGAAGATAACGTAGAACACTCCAACCATTTTCTCATTCCCATAATTCTGTTGCAAAAGCTCGATTCTTAACCATACGGTGGCTTGAAATCCTTAGACACCACCTTCTAACCTTTGAATCCGTTGGAACCATTGTTGAGATTCACCCACTCTGGCTTGGTCCCGAGTATAATCAACTCTACGGCTTCGTTGGTACCTGAACACCCATCTTGATAAAGCACCCGACTGAATCCCTTCACTTGTAGATTACCTCTGTACTAAGCATAAATCTTGAATCTTTCCTAAGCCTAAACCTGATTCAATAAGGCCAACCATTGCACACCTTTATCAAATCACATGCTCAATTAATATTCTATTCATTTCCCCTTAACTGTAATAACTTGCCAATACGCTGACAATCCGCAACCCCATGAGAAAATAATCCTTCAACCCAATCGCAGGCGGTGGGACTCTCCTACTTAGCCCGAAGCTGCTCCTTGCACCACTCTAGACCCCACCAAAATTCTCTCTGCATTGCTGACATGATCTTGCTCAACCAACCCGTCAAATTCTTCTAAATTCTCCTGTTAGCATTCCATGAATACTCAAATTCCCTCGCATCATTCACATACTCGGCCTCCTAGAACTCCTCGCAGAAACTTGCCAACCACACGACCGCTAACCTGCTCACAGGAGATAACCCTCCTACGGAAATTAATAATTTAAACCTTCCAACGACGATGTACTGCACAATCTCTACGACATCGATACCCCATCATATACCCGTTCTCATTTACCAACTTTACTAGTCCGTCCGCTCTTCATGGACATCTACTAAATACGCGACAATATTTTCTAATTCACAGTTATGATGCATCCTTATTTGTATCAAACAACTCCTCTCTGTTGTATCCAATCTTCCGTCGAAATAGCCAATATTTTAATTTAAGCTCGTAGCCCAATAACTGTCCATTAAAATTCCCAAATCACTCCAAACTTCCACTCAAAAGGTGTGTCTATCTTACCACAGAACTCATATGCTACCTTGCCACTCCCCCACTTTGGTTAAACTAACTCCTTTAAGCAGCTACTCGACTTTGCTTCTTACACCTAGCCTTCTAGAAATTTAACCACTGCCTGACACTTCCCACGTGTCCTTCCTCATCCCTTGTTGCCCATTCGTTGCCTTAGGCCAATATCCATCTTTATAGCACTTTACCTGATAGATTGCTACTAACTTCAACCCCTTCCGAAGATCCCCTTCTCGAGCCATCAGCATTAGAAATACCTATTCAATCTATAACCACCGCACACCGCGATCTTTGACAGCCGCTTCTTCAATACTATCTCACTATCTCCCGCCCCAAAGGCGAATCGTAGAAGATCATAACACCGGCGAACTTAACACATTTTATTCGATCAAGGACGACAATACCACATCACAGATGAAGATTCCACCTCACTTGAAAACGCCAAGTCTTATTACTCTATTCACCCAAACTTGAACATCTATAGTCTAATTGCCTTTCCTCCACCGGAAATAAAATACTGAAATCTCGGAATCATGCCCTGAGTAGAACTCCCATCAAGTCACTTTCGGCCCTGACATATGGGCAGGCCTCCTACCATCACCTCATCACTGCACGATAACCATTTGTGAGCATCATAACAACCTGAGCATAGCCTCCAAGCTCTCAGAAATACAACTATTGAGCTAAAACCACATAATATCCTTCCGCAAAGCAACGACAATATGCCCCAACCAACTATGCATGGAAAAACATCACGCACCATATCTGAAGTACCATTAGAATTCCTCATTTCCCGATTTATAGCAAGCACTTCGCGACGTGTAATATTGAGTAGGAAGAAATAGGCATCAGCCTCAAAGGAATCAAATAGCACGATGAGGAATCAAGAAGGGAGTACTCCTAATAACCCTGTAGCCTCTCGAAGATAAGTAGAGACGTCTCCGTACCGATCCGTGAGACTCTACTAGACTTTATCATGACTCGTGAGACCTAAGGGAACCTAGTGCTTTGATACCACGTTGTCACGACACAAAATCCATTAAGGTCGTGATGGCGCCGGACACCACTGTCAGGCAAGCCACTCTTTTAAATAGTTAATAAAATCCTTATTTTTAAAATTCTTGAAGTCATTCTTTTTGTTTTTTGTTAAATAATAATTAGCGAACTTCCACTGAGTAAACAATAATATCTTTAAGAAATTTAAATAGTGAATAAATCCC
Source organism: Nicotiana paniculata (assembly GCA_005239505.1). Taxonomy (NCBI): domain Eukaryota; kingdom Viridiplantae; phylum Streptophyta; class Magnoliopsida; order Solanales; family Solanaceae; genus Nicotiana; species Nicotiana paniculata. Next base: position 13,944 of record ML326953.1, read on the forward strand.
ATAATTTCCCCAGAACCCAGTGCACAAGTGCATGAGCAAATATCTAAGAATTTTACATGTACTACAATACTTGTCTGAAGTACAAACTGGACAAGGAATTTAAAATAAATACAATACATCTGAGGAAGACTCTGTCGGCTGCGGGTCATCTCCGGATGGTGCAGCTTGTCTAAGTCTCCAAGTCAGTCACATCACTGCGTCAAGCAGGGCCACTATCTATGAATGTACCTGTGCAATAAAAATGCACAGCAAGTGTAGCATGAGTACGAAAACAACGTGTACTCAGTGAGTATCCCACCTAGCCTCGAAGAGGTAGTGACAAGAGGTCGACTTGACACTCACTAGGGTCCAACAAGATAATAAACAAGATATGGTAACAGCAATAGGCATACGAGGATGATAAGATAATAAACATGAAGTAAATGCAATACAAGTAAAATCTGGAAGTAAACAAACAATTACTACTTCATATTTCTTTTCTTTTTTTCAAATATCTGCCCACTCAATATCCATGAAAATCATTAATAATTTAGCATGTGCATACGGGATAAGGACAACCGTCCTGAGCCATCATAATAATCATATATGTGCACTACCGAGGGTCGAATGGCCCGAACCATAATGTATCTTTCAATCTCGTTGTGGCGTACAGCCCACTCCCATGAGAGTATGGGAAATAACACTCCACCCGCGGAATGTGAATTGCAACGCGGTCACATGCACACACACAATATTCTTCATAAATTACTTTCCAGTGAACAATTCCTTTAAAATTCTCAGATTCCATGATCTCAGGGAAACAAAGCCGCATATAAAATTAATTCACCAAGCATATAGTTCATTTCAAGGAAAAACACAAGCATGGCATGGTGTAGGCCTAACTACCCGGACATAACAATAATAGCCGCTACGTACGGACTCTCGTCACTTCGTACATACGTAGCCCCCACAAACATTAGCACATAATCATTTAAATCACCTAGGGAGAAAATTCCCTCTTACAAGGTTAGAAAGGAGACTCACCTCGCATCGAACCTACTCCCAGGGTCAAGAATGCGCCCGAAACTTTGAACTAGTCTCCCAAGGACTCGAAACTAATAAAACGTTACATAAATATATCAAATTTTACTAAAAAGCATGGAATTCTCCTATTTACTTAGTCATTTCATCATATTTGAAGAAATCCAAAAATTCATCCCCGGGCCCGCATGCTCGGATTTCGGAAATTTTGAAAGAATCACTTACCCATAAACTAAGGATCGTTAATATGTGATTTTTGTATGATTTTATGGCTAATTAACGGGTAATTCCCTAAATTTTCATAAAGCCCTAGGTTACTACTCAAATCCTTGATTTTCATTAATTGGTTAGTTAATTTAACTAGGAATCCATGCATTAAACTAACATTAGGGTAGAATTCACTTACCTTTTAATAGCTAGGTCGTGGAGCTCTTTCCCAAGATTTCAAGGTCGTCTATGGTGGAAGAAACTGGAGTGAAATGAATAAATACTGTGTTTTAAAGAACTCACTGCCTACACTGGTTCCGCACCTGCGGCTCAAGGACCGCACCTGCAGTCTCGCACCTGCGGAACTGGGACAAGGGGCCTGGGCTCACACCTGCGGAACTGAGTCCGCACCAGCGGCTCCGCACCTGCGGGAAAGGGCCCACACCTGCGAGAAGAGGGCAGCCCATATGGAGGTCGCACCTGCGAGGGTGGGACCGCAGGAGCGATCTCGCACCTGCTACTGGGCAACCGCACCTGCGATCACACCAGAACAGGTGCACCATCAACTGCTTCAGCTGGTTTTTAGCCTCGTATGGTGCCCGAGAGGCACCTGGGCCCACCCGAGCCCCCGTCCAAGTATACAAACAAGTCCCAAATTATAATACGGACTCGCTCGAGCCTTCGGAACATTCAAAACAACGCTAAAACTCAAAATCGTACCTCAAAACCCCTAAAGATCAAACTTAAGAACTTCAAGTTCGTGAATTTGCTAACAATGCGTCGAATCGACCTATACTACTCGGAATGACACAAAAAATTTCAAGCAATTCACATTCAACATTACGAACCTACCCCAACTTTCAGAATCACACTCCGACCCCGATATCAAAATTTTCACTTCCGGTCGGATTTTCTCAAAAACCTTCAATTTTCTACCTTTAGCCAAATGACTCCAAAATAACCTACGGACCTCTGAATTCGCTTCCGATCGCACTCCCAACTCCAGAATCACCATACGGAGATATTACTAGACTCAGAATCCCAAACGGCATTAATATCACTGAAATTCACTTCAGCCCAGACTTATGAAATTTCCTCTAAAATGCTGACTTCTACAATATGTGTTGAAACGCTCCCGGGTCATCCAAAACTCAATCTGAACATATGCCCAAATTTGAAATCATCATACGAACTTGCTGGAACCTTCAAATCCTGATTCTGAGGTCATTTACTCAAAAATCCAATCTTAGTCAATTCTTCCAACTTAAGGCTTCTGAAATGAGAATTTTCTTTCCAAATTGACTCTAAACTTCCCAAAATTCAATTCCGACCACACCTACAAGTCATAACACCTGAAATGAAGCTTATCATGGCCTCGAACCATTGAACGACGTGCTAGGGCTCAAAACAACCGTTCGGGTCGTTACAGGATGGATGGTCATGCATGTGATGTTGGAACTCATAAAATGCTTAAGAATGATGGTGGGGTAAATTTTTGTTAAATAGTTGTTGTTGGATGAACTAATTCTATGGCTATGATATGTAAAGATATATGCCTACTAGGTTTTTGATAATGTGTTAAATGACCTAAATTGTGGAAATTGCTACTAATATTGATTCCATTCGTCATTGTTGTAGATTGAAGTTGATTAGTGTAGTGGATCATTGTAGTATCATTAAGGGATGAATTTCAGGTATGTTGGCTAAACTTTCTCTCTCGATTGAATTCCATAATGCTTCCGTAAATTTAAGCTGATTGGGTGGAGATCAGACGCCATGTTGCGCACATGGTGGTATCGTGCTGGAAATCGGGACTGGAAATTTAAACTGGAAATTGTGATTGTGGTGAATGTCTCCAAGGAGACGACCTAGCCGATCGGGTCGTGACCGGACTCCATGCTAACAAAGACAGTGGTATATATAATATTGGTGCTAATTATCTCCCAACCAATATATATATATATATATATATATATATATATATATATATATATATATATATATATATATATATATATATATATATATATATANGTACTTCAAAAAAATCGTTATGTTTCAATTAGACATTTGGATATTGTTGATTGTGACTTGTTGTTTCTATGGTTACTTTTCTTATATGGTTATTCTATTTTGAAAGAGGACTTTTAGCTATACATACTAGTGCTATTCGACGGTACTAACGTCCTTTTTTGCCGGGGGCGCTGTATCTTTAAATGATACAGGTGGTTCCAGAGCGGGCGGCATCGGCCAATTGTAGGGTTATTCTCTTCCCAGCAGACTTGGTGAGTCCCACCTCATCTCGGGTTCATGTCATGTATCTTTTTTGCCGGCATTTTCTTTTTACATCTTCAGTTGAACTTAGAGGCTCCGTAGACAGTTGAGGGTGGTGTTCGATGTGGGGAATATAACTAGAAATGTTTATATTTGGAAAAATATGTTTTTCACTAAATCTATAAACTTGTAATATTTGGTTAATATGAATAATTTTGTTCAATGGAATTTAAATGGAAGTCGCAATGTAATACTTTCAGAATTTTATTAACGGAGTGCATCTCAATAACGACCCGATCGGTCGTTCCGAGAGTCAGCCCCGTTTCCCCATCTCTGCTTTATTTTTTTGTGGTTTAGCTCTTTTATGTTGTGTTAGGTTGATTGGTTTGGGTTCAGAGTGGTTGTCGAGATAAATGAGACGCTTAGTCTCTTAAGCTGGTTAATTAGTTGGAAAGTCAACCGAAAGTTGACTTATAGGTAAATGATCTCGGAATTGGGTTTTTATGGCTCAGATAGCTTTGTTAGGTTATTTGGGACTTAGGATCGTGTTCAGAATGTTATTCGAAGGTCCGTGGTAGAATTAGGTTTGAATTGGCGAAACTGGATTTTTGGCGATTTTTGGTCGGCAGAGGAAAATTAGCTATTGGGGTTGGAATGAAATTCCGAAAGATGGAATAGGTTTGTAGTGTTGTTTGTGATGTGTGTGCAAAATTTCAGTTGATTCGTACGTGGTTTGGTTGGTTTCGGCATCATTGGCGAATTTCCGAAGTTTAGAAATCCTTAGGCTTGAATTTCGAGTTAATTTGGTGATTTGATGATGTTTTGAATGTTACGAGGGTTAGAATAAATTCGGGTGATGTTATGTGAGGTGTTGGTATATTTGGTTGAGGCCCCGAGGGGCTCGGGATGATTTCGTATGGTCATCGGGGAGTTAGAACTTGGGAAAAATCTATTGGCGTGCTGTTGTTTCTGGTTTTCCGCACCTGCGGAAGGGTGATCGCAGGTGCGGCCATCGCAGATGAGGTTTTGGTGTCGCAGGTGCGGAGTTTCGTAGGCTTGGGGTCTATCGCATAAGCGGAAGGAGAGTCGCACCTGCGAGCCCGCAGGTGCGAGGGATCGATCGCAAGTGCGGATGGGGAGTCTTAAGTGAAGTCCGCAGATGCGGACATTTGGTCGCATATGCGAAACCCCTGGGGCACAACATATAAATTCTTGCCTTCGCGAATTTTAGCCATTGTTCATAATTTTTCATACGGGTTGGAGCTTTTGAGAGAAATTTGAAGAGGGATTCAAGGGGATTTTCGTGGAGGTAAGCTATTTGAACCTAAAACTTAATTCTATGGTGGTTTTTAACTAATTGAGCATGAAATTTGTGGAATTAAAGGGTTAAAATCGGGGGATTAGGGCTTGAAACTTGAGACTAACAATTGGGTGAATGAGGGGGCAAATGAGGTTAGATTTTGATGAATTTGGTATGTATGGACTCGTGAGAGGATAAGGGTTCTGGTTTTGCGATTTTTATCGGATTCCGAGACGTGGGTTCTTGGCCAATTTTGGGGTTTTTGATGAAATTTGATTATTTTCGCGTGGGTCTTGTTCCTTTAGCGTATATTGATGATATGAATATGATTTTGAATAGATTCAGGGCGATTTGAGGCTGATTCGAGCGGCAAGGGGATCAAGGAGTAGATTCTCGTTCGGATCGAGGTAAGTAATGATTGTAAATCTTGTCCTGGGGGTATGAAACCCTGGATTTCACATCATTTCACTATTTTGGAGTGGCGCACATGCTAGATGATGAGCGTGTGGCGTACACCGTTGGGGATTATGACATGATCCGTCCCATAGCGACTATTAAGTTGTGTATTTGACTGGAAAACTTCATGATATTTTGTGTTTTAGAAAGTATTACTATATTTTGGGCTGAATGCCGTGATTGGGCCTCATGCCAAGTTATTTGGACCCTTAGGGGCTTTTTACTGCTATTTCTTCACTGTGTTGATTTAAGATTTGTACTCAGTCATGTTATGTTTTACTATTTCGAAACTCGGTCTTATTTACACCATTTGTGTATAAAATGATATTTTGGACTGAGCAGCTTGTTTATTGGTATCCCGAGTGGCTTGAGAGGTTTCTGACTGAGTGAGGACGAGGGCCTGTATTGTGAGGATATCATGGGATCGGGTTGCACGCTGCAGTATGTTGTACTATTTTATGATATATGAGAGGCCACGGTCCTGATTGATTATGCCACGAGATGGCTTGTTAAGCCCTTGGGTTGTAGGAGCCCCTCCGGAGTTTATACACCCCTAGTGAGCGCAGGTACCTATTGAGTGCGAGTGCCGAGTAACGAGTGATTGGGAGGCATGAGTGGTTGTGAGGTTGCCCGAGGGGCTGATTATGAGTGATTGTGAGGTATGCCTGAGGGACTGATTCTGGGTGATGTTATGCCCGAGGGGAGGTTTATGATACTTATTTTTGCCCGAGAGGCTATTTATGATTTTTATCACTTTTACTCTAAACCTCTTGAACTTCTGTTGGAACTGTTGGAAAAATATTCTCAAATGATTTTTACTGAAATCGGCTTTTAAGCGTGAAGATTTGACATATATATATTGTTGGAAAGAAAGGTTGTACTTACTGTGAATTTATGACGTGTATTTATGTATTTCTTACTGCTCAGACCTTATTTACATTTATTACTTACTGAGTTGGTGTACTCACATTACTCTCTGCACCTTGTGTGTAGATTCAGGTGCTAGGGCATCAGAGTGAGAGCTGATTTTCCTGTCTCAGAGTTTTCGGAGATTTTCGAGGTAGTTGAACGGCGTCCACAACCTTGCTTTTCTCCTTCCTACTTTTATAGCATTTATTTTTCCCAGACTTATATCTTTCTTACAGTTTCTCATGACTAGTGACTCCAGGATTTTGGGTTGTAGTTAATGTGAGTATATCCTTCCTTATTTTGAAATGCTTAAACATATTTTTTTTAATGAAATATTGGATTAGTAATGATTTGAATTAAAGGTTTCTTTATGCTCTAAGTAGTGAATTGGCTAGCCTAGTATCGCGATAGGCGCCATAACGGCCAGGATGGTTTTAGGGTCGTGACAAGTTGGTATCAGAGCCTAGGTTACATAGGACTCACCAGTCATGAGCAGGTTTAGTAGAGTCTTGCAGATCAGTACGGAGACGTCTGTACTTATCTTCGAGAGGTTGTAGAACCCTTAGGAAAATCTCACCTTCTTGAATCCTTGTCGTGCGAATTTGTTGATTCTGGTAACTAAAATTATGTTGTTTCATTCTCTCACGGATGGTTAGGACACTGCTACCGGACAGGGCGATCAGCCACTAGTGGCACCCATGAGGGGTCGAGGCCGCGATCGAGGCCATGGTAGAGGTGCAGCCCGCGCAGGTGTCGGGGCGGTACCCATAGACCCGCCTGTTATTCCAGATCAGGTCCCAACTGCAGATGTTCCAGCGGGACCGGCCCAAGCACCGACAGTGCCTATTGTTATTCCATGTCCTCAAGAGACCTTGGCTCAAGCTTTGATCGTGTGCACCATTCTGTCACAAGCAGTCGTTGTTTCTACTACAACCGCTATTTCTTAGGCCAGGGGAGGCACTCAGACTCCTGCTGCCCGTACACCTGAGCAGGTTATTCAGGGACTTCAGACACCGGAGGAAACTCCAGCCTAATCGCTTGCACCTGCTCATGACTATATGGTTCCAGTTATGGCTGACGACGAGCAGCGTAGGTTGGAGAGGCTTGGCAGATTACAACCTCCGACATTCAATGGTGCTGAGGGCGAGGATGCCCAGGGTTTCTTAGACAAGTGTCAGAGGATTCTTTGTACTGCAGGCATCTTGGAGACCAACGGGGTATCATTCACTACGTTCCAGTTTTCAGGAGCTGCTTTTACTTGGTGGGAGGCTTACGAGAGGAGTAGTCATGCTGGTGCAGCGCCCTTTACTTGGCAGCAGTTTTCACTCTCTTCCTAGAAAAGTATGTCCCAAGGTCCCGCAGAGAGGAGCTGCACATGCAGTTCAAGCAGTTGTGTCAAGATGATATGACTGTGATGCAGTATAAGATGAGATTTTCAGAGCTAGCCCGTCATGCGGTTTGGTTGGTTCTTGTAGATAGAGAGAGAGAATCAGGAGGTTCGTGGATGGCCTCACCTATCAGCTTCAGATTCTTATGACCAGGGAAAGGGTATCGGGTGCTACTTTTGAGCAGGTTGTTGATATTGCCCGAGAGATTGAGTTAGTTCATCGCCAGGAGCGAGTTGAGAGGGAGGCTAAAAGTCCTCGGGGATCTGGTAGCTTTGGTAGTGTTCCCTCCAGGGTTCAGTTCTAGCACGGAAAACGTCGTCCATTCAGGCAAGCTCAGCCAGCCCGCTCAGTTCATCGTGGTGGATCAGTTGGTCATCATCCTCACGGTTCTCATCAGGGGAACCCATCATTTAGTGCCCTTCCAGCCCAGAGTTCATCTCGTGCACCATCGGTTCAGGGTTCATCTATGCTTGGGTCTTCTAGTGGTTATCCTGGTGATAGGGGTTCCCTTCAGTACCCGTCTCCATCACCAGGGAGGTTATTCGAGTGTGTAGAGTTTGGGCACGTGTGGAGGCAGTGCCCTCGTTGTCATGGTGGTCCCTCTCAGCAAAGGGGTCAGCCCTCTACTTCAGCTCCAGTTACTTCACCACCCGCCCAGCCAGCTAGGGATGGGGATCAGGAAGCCAGAGGACGCCCTAGAGAGGGAGGTCGATCAGGTGGAGGTCAAGCCCATTTTTATACACTTCCAGCCAGATAGATGCTATGTCCTCAGATACAGTGATTACATGTATTGTTTCAGTTTGCCACCGAGATGCTTCGCTCTTATTTGATTCTGGTTCCACGTATTCCTATGTTTCGTCATATTTTGCTCATTTTTTGGATATGCCCCGTGAGTCCTTAGTTACATCTGTTCATGTGTCGACTCCGGTGGGCGATACTATTGCTGTGGATCGTGTGTATCGGTCATGTGGAGAGGTTCGATTGATTATGTGTCGAGTAGGGTGATTTCATACTTGAAGGCTCAATGTATGGTGGAGAAAGGGTGTCTGTCTTATTTGGCTTTTGTGAGGGATGCCAGTGCTGAGACTCCCACTATTGATTATGTTCCTGTGGTCCGCGATTTTTTGGATGTGTTCCCTGCAGACCTGCCGGGCATGCCGCCTAACAGGGATATTGATTTTCGTATTGATCTGGTGCCTGGCACTCAGCCTATTTCTATTCCACTGTATCATATGGCACCGGCGGAGTTGAAGGAATTGAAATAGCAGCTTCAGGAACTCCTAGATAAGGGGTTCATTCGGCTAGTGTGTCACCTTGGGGTGCACCGGTGTTATTTGTGAAGAAGAAGGATGGTTCCATGAGAATGTGTATTGATTACAGGCAGTTGAACAAGGTTACAATCAAGAATAAGTATCCTTTGCCTCGTATTAATGATTTGTTTGACCAGCTTCAGGGAGCCAGGGAGTTCTCTAATATTGATTTGAGATCATTCAGGATTCAGATATTCCGAAGACGGCTTTCAGGACCCGTTATGGCCATTATGAGTTTTTGGTGATGTCTTTTGGGCTGACCAATGCCCCAACAACGTGCATGCATCTGATGAACATTGTTTTTAAGCCATACTTGGATTCCGTCATTATTGTGTTCATTGATGACATCCTGGTGTATTCTCGTAGCTAGGAGGAGAAGGCTCAGCATTTGAGAGTTGTATTGTAGATATTGAGGGAGGAGAAGCTTTATGCAAAATTATCCAAGTGTGAGTTCTGGCTTGGCTCAGTAGCTTTCTTGGGGCACGTGGTGTCCAGTGAGGGTATTCAGGTAGATCCGAAGAAGATAGAGGCGGTGCAGAGTTGGCCCAGACCATCCTCAGCTACAGAGATTAGGAGCTTCCTTGGTTTGGCGGGATATTACCGTCACTTTGTGGAGGGGTTTTCTTCTATTGCTTCGCCCTTGACCAAATTGACCCAGAAGGGTGCTCCGTTCAGGTGGTCGGACGAGTGTGAGGAGAACTTTCAGAAGCTCAAGGCGGATCTGACCACATCTCCAGTGTTAGTATTGCTATCAGCTTCAGGTTCTTATACCGTGTATTGTGATGCCTCGAGGATAGGCATTGGTTGTGTATTGATGCAGGAGGGTAGGGTGATTGCCTACGCCTCGCGCCAGTTAAAGACTGATGAGAAGAATTATTTGGTGCATGATCTTGAGTTAGCATCCATTGTTCATGCCTTGAAGATTTGGCATCACTATCTGTATGGGGTTCATTGTGAGGTTTTTACTGATCACCGTAGTCTGCAGCACTTGTTTAAGCAGAAGGATCTGAATTTGCGTCAGCGGAGATGGTTGGAGCTTCTCAAGGACTATGATATCACTATTCTATATCAGCCGGGGAAGGCTAATGTAGTGGTCGATGTCTTGAGCCGCCAAGCAGAGAGTCTGGGGAGTCTACCATATCTTCCAGTAGCAAAGAGACCATTAGCACTTGATGTTCAGGCCTTAGCGGGCCAGATTGTGAGGTTGGATTTATCAGAGCCCTATTGGGTATTGGCTTGCGTAGCCTCCAGGTCTTCTTTTTATGACCGTATCAGAGAGCGCCAATATGATGACCCACACTTGCTCATTCTTCAGGATAGGGTCCGGCGAGGTGATGCCAGGGATATTTCCATGGGTGATGATGGTGTGATGAAGATGCAGGGTCAGATATGTGTGCCTAATGTAGATGGGCTTCGGGAGTTTTTGAGGAGGCCCACAACTCGCAGTATTCCATCCATCTGGGTGCCACGAAGATGTATCAGGATCTGAGACATCATTATTGGTGGAGGCGGATGAAAAAGGATATTGGTGGATTTGTAGCTCGGTGTCTCAACTGCCAGCAAGTCAAGTATGAGCACCAGATACCAGGTGGATTGCATCAGAGGTTGGATATTCTGGAGTGGAAGTAGGAGCGGATCACCATGGACTTTGTAGTTAGGCTCCCACGGACTTCGAGGAAGTTCGATGCGATTTGGGTTATTGTGGATCGGCTGACCAAGTCCGCGCACTTCATTCATGTTGGTAATACCTACTCTTCCAAACAGTTAGCTGAGATTTATATCCGGGAGATTGTTCGGTTGTATGGCGTTCTAGTTTCCATCATTTCTAATAGAGGTAATCAGTTCACATCGTAGTTTTGGAGGGTCGTGCAGAGAGAGTTGGGTACTCAGGTTGAGTTGAGCACAACTTTTCATCCTCAAACAGACTGGCAGTCAGAGCGCACTATTCAGATCTTGGAAGACATGTTGTGCGCTTGTGTTATTGATTTTAGGGGTTCATGGGACCATTTCTGCCATTCGCGGAGTTTGCATATAATAATAGTTATCAGTCGAGTATTCAGACGGCTTCATATGAGGATTTATATGGGAGGAAGTGTAGATTTTTGTTCCTTTGGTTTGATCCAGGTGAGGCTAGACTCTTGGGTAGAAAATTTAGTACATGATGCTTTAGATAAGGTGAAGTTGATTTAGGAGCGGCCTCGTACGGCGCAGTCTAGGCAGAAGAGCTATGCGGACAGGAAGGTTCGTGATGTATCTTTCATGACTGGGGAGAAGGTTCTGAAGGTGTCACCCATGAAGAATGTTATGTGGTTTGGGAAGAGGGGCAAGTTGAGTCCCCAGTGCATTGGGAATTTTGAGGTGCTTCAGAGAGTAGGGAAGGTGGCTTGTAGACTTGCTTTGCCACCCAGCTTATCGAGTGTTCATCCAGTGTTTCACGTTTCCATGCTTCGGAAGTATGTTGGTGACCCGTCTCATGTTTTGGACTTCAGCTCCGTTCAGGTAGAGGGTGATATGACTTATGAGGTGGAGCTAGTAGATATTTTGGGTCGTCAGGTCCGAAAGTTGAGGTCAAAGGATATAGCTTCAGTTAAGATGATGGAGAGGGCAGCCGGTGGAGGAGACCACCTGGGATACTGAGGGGAAGATACGGAGCAGATATCCACACCTATTTGAGACTCTAGGTATGTTTCTAAACCCGTTCGAGGACGAACGTTTGTTTAAGAGAGGGAGAATGTAACGACCCGATCGGTCGTTCTGAGAGTCTTAGCCTCGTATCCCCCATATCTGCTTCATTTTGTGTGGTTCAGCTCTTTTATGTTTGTGTTAGGTTGATTGGTTTGGGTTCGGAGTGGTTGTGGAGAGAAATGAGATACTTAGTCTCTTAAGTTGGTTAATTAGTTGGAAAAGATAACCGGAAGTTGAATTATAGGTAAATGATCTCGGAATTGGGTTTTTATGATTCAGATAGCTCCGTTAGGTGATTTGGGACTTAGGAGCGTGTTTGGAATGTTATTCGTAGTCCGTGGTAGAATTAGGCTTGAATTTGGCGATTTTCGATCGGTAGTGGAAAATTAGCTATCGAGTTGAAATGGAATTCCGGAAGTTGGAATAGGTTCGTAATATCGTTTGTGATGTGTGTGCGAAATTCCAGGTCATTCGGATGTGGTTTGGTTGGTTTCGGCATCCTTGGCGAATTTCAAAACTTTAGAAATTCTTAGGCTTGAATTTCGGGTTAATTTGGTGTTTTGATGTTGTATTGAATTTTTCGAGGGTTCGACTAAGTTCAGGTGATGTTATGTAAGGTGTTGGTATATTTGGTTGAGGCCTCAAGGGCTCGGGATGATTTCAGATGGCCATCGGAGGGTTAGAACTTGGGAAAAATTTGTTGGCGTGCTGTTGTTTCTGGTTTTCCGCACCTGCGGCAAGGTGATCGCAGGTGCGACCATCACAGATGCGGTTTTGGTGTCGCAGGTGCGGAGTTTGGAAGGCTTGGGGTCTATCGCAGAAGCGGAAGGAGATACGCACCTGCGAGCCTGCAGGTGTGGTGGATCGATCGCAGATGCGAACGGGGAGTCTTAAGTGAAGTCGGCAGATGCGGGCATTTGGTCACATATGCGGAACTGTAGATGTGGTATTTCAACCGCAGATGTGCAACCCCTTGGGCAGAACATATAAATTCTTGCCTTCGTGAATTTTAGCCATTGTTCATCATTTTTCATACGGGTTGGAGCTTTTGGGAGCAATTTGAATAGGGATTCAAGGGGATTTCGTGGAGATAAGCTACTTGAACCTAAAACTCTGTTCTATGGTGGTTTTTAACTGATTGAGCATGAAATTTGTGGAATTTAAGGGTTAAATTGAGGGATTAGGGCTTAAACTTGAGACTAAGAATTGGGTGATTGAGGGCGCAAACGAGGTTAGATTTTGATGAATTTGGTATGTATGGACTCGTGAGAGGATAAGGATTTTGGTTTTGTGATTTTTATCGGATTATGAGACGTGGTTTGGCCAATTTCGGAATTTTTGATGAAATTTGATTATTTTCGCGTGGGTTTTGTTTCTTTAGCGTATATTGATGATATGAATTTGATTTTGAATAGATTCTGGGCGATATGAGGCCGAGTCGAGCGGCAAGGGCATCGCGGAGTAGATTCTCGTTCGGATCAAGGTAAGTAATGATTGTAAATCTTGTCCTGAGGGTATGAAATCCCGGATTTCAAATCGTTTCACTATTTTAGAGTGGAGCACATGCTAGATGACGAGCGTGTGGCATGAACCGTTGGAGATTGTGACTTGGTCCTTCTCGTAGCGACTATTAAGTTGCGTATTTGACTGGAAAACTTCATGATATTTTGTGTTTTAGAAAGTATTACTATGTTTTGGGCTGAATGCCGTGATTAGGCCTCGTGTCAAGTTATTTGGACCCTTAGGGGCTTTTTACTGCTATTTCCTCACTGTGTTGATTTAAGATTTGTACTCAATCATGCTATGTTTTACTGATTTCGAAACTCAGTCTTATTTAATCCATTTGATGTATAAAAAGATACTTTGGACTGGGCAGCTTGTTCTATTGATAGCCCGAGCGGCTTGAGAGGTTTCTGACTGAGTGAGGCCGAGGGCCTGTATTGCGAGGATATCATGGGATCGGGTTGCGCGCCCCAGCATGTTGTACTGTTTTATGATATATGAGAGGTCGCGGGACTGATTGATTATCCCATGAGATGGCTTGTTATTGCGCTTGGGTTGTAGGATCCCCTCCGGAGTCTGTACACCCTTAGTGAGCGCAGGTACCTACTAAGTGCGAGTGCCAAGTAAGGAGTGATTGGGAGGCATGAGTGGTTGTGAGGTTGCCCGAGGAGCTGATTATGAGTGATCGTGAGGTATGCCTGAGGGATTGATTCTGAGTGATGTTATGCCCGAGGGGCGGTTTATGATACTTAGTTTTGCCCGAGAGGCTATTTATGATTTTTATCACTTTTACTCTAAACCTCTTGAACTTCTGTTGGAACTGTTGGAAAAATATTCTCAAATGATTTTTACTGAAATTGGTATTTAAGCGTGAAGATTTGACATATATATACTATTGGAAAGAAAGGTTTTACTTACTGTGAACTTGTGACGTGTATTTATGTGTTTCTTACTGCTCAGACCTTATTTACATTTATTACTTATTGAGTTGGCGTACTCACAATACTCTCTGCACCTTGTGTGCAGATTCAGGTGCTAGGGCATCAGATATTTGCGAGGTAGTTGCACGGCGTCTGCACACTTGCTTTTCTCCTTCCTACTTTTATAGCATTTATTTTTCCCAGACTTGTATCTTTCTTGTAGTTTCTCATGACTAGTGACTCCGAGATTTTGGGCTGTATTTAATGTTAGTATATAAGCTTATTTTGAAATGCTTAAACGGAAATTTTTTATATGAAATATCGGATTAGTAATGATTTGAATTAAAGGTTTCTTTATGCTCTAAGTAGTGACTTGGCTAGCCTAGTATCGCGGTAGGCGCCATCACGGCCAGGGTGGTTTTGGGGTCGTGAGAATCTCCTCTTTATTCGTGAATTAGTTTGGGTAGAATGAAACCTGCCAGGCTTTCTCAATCGGGTTTACTCGGTTGAGCGTCGGTCGTGCTCCTCGGTTTTGGGGCGTGACAACTATCTCATACCAAATGATAATATTAGACCCGAAAGACACGAAAAATACTAAATTATTCCCGGTTTAGGTTATAACATTTCTGATGGAAAAAGGGTTTATGCAGTCATCATCTAAATGTATATCTCTGAGTCCTGTTTGTATTTTCCTTTTCAGGAAATGGACAAAAAGCAAGGAGTGATCAAATGTTCGAGATTTCATACTTCAAAGCTCTAATACTGGGGGGACTATGCATATAGAATGAAGCAAAAAGCCTGAATCAAAAACCTTGAAGAAAACTTGGAATGGTGTAAACCAGCGAAAAGGGCACGAGATACGTTCCATGTTCCTACGAGTTTTAGGTTAGGGCCAAAAATTAGTCGCGGGATAATAGACCCGATTTTGTATTTCAAAAATCTGTTTCAAAGAAAGCAGTTATGAAAGTGTTGTATGAATAAATGAAAATGATGTACGAAATTCATTTGAAAGTTCAAAGCATAAGCTTCCTCAAATTATTTCTTTTTCATGTCTACTTCGTCTTTCATATTACACCAATATGAAGATGAGACTTCATCTTAATCAGTGTCGTTAACATAAAAGGGCCTTCTTTTATAAAAATTTATGTTTATTAATGATGGGTTAGTATTCTGTTTTGATGATATAAAAAACTTTTATGTAAAGAACCAGATAAAGGACCTGATGCGTAACCAGCATAATCAGTAAGCATGAACTAAAGAAATTTAGGCAGTATACATCTGAACTCACAGGAAACAGATTAGGGACCTAATCCCTTAACATTCTCACTGATTGAAGTACAGGTCAACTCTACAGCTGGAAAGCTGTGACAGAAAAGTGACTGCCTGCAAGTGTACGCGCTACAGTGTAGTAACAGTGCAACAGTCACTTCCCATTGGTTGAAGATTGTACCAACTAAGCATGGGCATCCTTCTTGGGATGTCCTAGGGATATAATATCTTGTTTGAAGACAAACAAGATATTCACTTGAGCATTTACTAAACATTCTCTCAAGCATTGAATTGTTGCTCTTGCATTGAAGACTCAAGTGTGTCAAGAACAAGAAGATAACTCCACTAAGATGGACCAGTTTCACTACATGTTGTTAGGTGTCATTTGTTGAGTTGTAATCGTGTATTTTGATTTCCGTTGTATCCTATTTGATTTGTTAGAAGCCTTGTTTTAGGAAACTCAAAATCATAAACTATCCGTGTTTGTGTTGTGAATAGTGTAGTCATAAGTCAAAGTCTTTGTCACTAGTGAGTAACAAAGTGGCTTGTAATAAGTGTATTACAAGTTAGTGTGTGAAAGTATTTGTAAGAGAGTCATTACAAAGTGGCTTGTAATAGTTGAGATT
>MDKI01248213.1:0-30205 GCA_005239505.1 Nicotiana paniculata
CATCACTCGTCTATTATTCAGTTAATTATAACTTTATAATTCTTTGATAATAGTGATGCAATTCTGAACAAATTTAAAAAGATGAATTATGTATATTCCAAAAAATACAAATCTTTCACAATTAATCACTGAAAATCAACAAAATCTATTAATTTATTTATCGAATTTTGTAGGGGCATTTGGTAGGTGAAAAATCACATGCTCACAATAGGTACTCGTCACCTCACCTATACATCGTATTCAACAACAAAAAAAGTATCAAGTAATCACTCGATACCCATTCCCTCAAGCTAAGGTTAGACACAACACTTACCTCGATTTCGCTGGCTACTCACTGCTCAAGTACAACTTTTCCTTTAGAATTGACCTCCAACCCACCCGTATCTAATCATAATTAGTTCAACACTTTTATTTTTGCTAAAGGAATTAACTTTATTGCATAATCATGGTTTTCCTAAGTTTTTCCAAAAAAAGTTAAAAACCAACCCCGGGCCCGCTTGGTCTAAACTCAAGGTTCGGACCAACATCTGTTTACCCATTCTCCCCCGAGCCCGAATATATGGTTGGTCTTGGAATCCGACCGCAATTAAGGTCAAATTCCCCAAATTTTTGATACCTAGTTTCTACCAAAAATCCCCAATTCCACCATGAAAACCTTAGATTTCTAGGTTAAATCTTTGTATAAAGTAGTAAAAGATTGGCAGGAACGAGTTAATGAACACTTACCTATGATTTTGGACGAAAAAGCCTTGAGAAAATCGCCCTAAGTCTTCTACCCTTGTGAAAAAAAAGAGGAAAAACGGTTGGAGTTTGAAATAATATGAACTAACTGACCGACCCTCATACCTGCGGTGCTTGGGTCGCACATGCGCTTGTGCACGTGCGGGAGGGCTTCTGCTTTTTCCGAAAAGGGAATGGGCCACTGGGGCCACACCTGCGGACAATGGGTTCAGCTTCTGCAGAGGAAGTCTGCATCTGCAGAAAAAGGGAAGCTAGGCCTGGGTCGCACCTGCGGGCTGGCGCTTGCACCTGCGGTTAAAGGCTCGCAGGTGCGGGCACACCAGAACTTGTGCACCAGTAGTCTTGGTTGAGTTTTAACTCAACACATTGCCCGAATGGCACTCGAGCCCTCAGGGCTCCAAACCAAACATGCACACAAATCTAAAAACATCCTACGGACTTGCTCGTGCGATCAAATGGCTAAAATAACACCTAAAACTACGGATTTAGCATCAAAACTCATGAATTCCTCAAGAACATTTCAAATTCACTATCTTCTCAATCGGACGTCCGAGTCACGTCAAATAAACTCCGATTTCCACCAACTTTTACAGACATGACCTATATTTTATAATAGACATGTACCAGGATCCAGAACCAAAATACGGGCCTGATACCAACGAGTTCAAACATTAATCAATTTCTTTAATTCCTTTAAATTTCAGTTTAACAATTTTCATCAAAAATTCATTTCTCGAGCTAGGGACCTCGGAATTTGATTCCGGGCATACGTCCAAGTCCCATATTTTACTACGGACCTCCCAGGACCGTCGGAACATGGGTTTGGATCCGTTTACTAACAACTTTGAGCAAAGTCAACTAAAAATCAAATTTAAATCTCAAAATTATTATTTCATATACTTTCACATAAGGCTTTCCGGATTCACGCCCGGACTGCACACACAAATCGAGATGAATAAAAATAATGTTTTTACGCCCGGAATGGAGTCTTTAATTATAAGATGACCCTTTGGGTCATCACAATCTCCACCTCTAAAACAAACGTTCGTCCTCAAACGGATATAGAAAAGCACCTAAACTGGCGATCAAGTGGGGATATCTACTCCGCATGTCCGACTCGGACTACCAAGTAGCTGCCTCAACAGGTTGACCTCTCCACTGCACTCGAACTGAAGGGTAACTCTTTGACCTCAACTGACAAACCTGCCGGTCTAGAATGGCTACCGGCTCCTCCTCATATGTCAAATCCTTGTCCAATTGGGCAGAGATGAATATAACACGTGGGACGGGTCACCATGATATTTCTGGAGCATAGACACATGGAATACCGGATGAACTAAGGATAACACTGGAGGCAATGAAAGTCTATAAGGTACCTTCCCCACTCTCTCGAGAATCTCAAATGGCCCGATGTACCTAGGGCTCAACTTGCCCTTCTTCCCAAATCTCATAACACCCTTCATAGGCGATACCCAAAGTAATACCCTCTCTCTGACCATGAATTCTTCATCATGAACCTTACGGTCGGCATAACTCTTTTTCCTGGACTGAGCTGTACGAAGACGATCATGTATAATCTTAACCTTGTCCAAAGTCTCCTTAACTAAGTCTGTACCCAATAACCGAGCCTCTCCCGGCTCAAACCATCCAATTGGCGATCTTCACCGTCTACTATATAATGCCTCGTAGGGAGCCATCTAAATGCTCGACTGGTCGCTGTTGTTGTATGGAAACTCAGCTAACAGTAAAAACGGATCCCACGATCCTCCGAAATCTATAATACAAGCGCGAAGAATATCCTCCAAGATCTGAATAGTACGCTCGAACCGCCCGTCTCTCTGAGGATGGAATGTTGTACTCAACTCAACTCGCATACCCAACTCACGTTGAACTTCCCTCCAAAAGTGCGAGGTAAACTGTGTACCTCGATCAAAAATGATAGACATGGGCACACCGTGAAGGCGAACAATCTCTCGAATATAAATCTCTGCTAATCACTTCGAGGTATAAGTACTTGCCACATGAATGAAGTGCGCTGACTTGGTCAGCCTATCAACAATAAGCCAAACGACGTCGAACTTCCTCTGAATCCATGGGAGTCCAACAACAAAGTCCATAGTTATCCACTCCCACTTCCACTCAGGTATCTCTATATGCTGAAGCAAACCATCGGGTCTCTAGTGCTCATACTTCACCTTTTGACAATTTAAGCACCGAGCCACATAAGCAACTATATCTTTCTTCATCCTTCGCCACCAATAATGCTGCCGCAGGTCCTGGTACATCTTGGCAGCACCCGGGTGAATAGAATACTTAGAAATGTGAGCCTCCTCAAGGATCAACTCACGAAGATCATCAAAATTAGGCACACACACTCGACCCTGCATCCTCAAAACACCGTCATCTCCAACTGTAACCTGCTTGGCACCACCGTGCCGAAATGTGTCCCTAAAGACCATCAAGTGAGGGTCATCTTACTGCCGATCTCTGATACACTCAAATAAAGAAGACCGAGTGACTGTACAAGCTAGAATACGCATGGGCTCTGAAATCTCTAACCTCACAAATTGATTAGCCAAAGTCTGAATGTCTGAAGCTAGCGGCCTCTCACCGACTGAAATAAATGCAAGGCTGCCCATACTCACCGCCTTTCTACTCAATGCATCGGCCACCACATTGGCCTTCCCCGGATGGTAAAATATAGTGACTTTATAGTCTTTCAGTAGTTCAACCATCTCCTCTGTCTCAAATTGATATCCTTTTGCTTGAACAAGTACTAAAGGCTGCGATGATCCGTGAAAACCTCACATGGCACACCATAAAGATAGTGCCTCCAAATCTTCAATGCGTGAACAATGGATGCCAACTCTAAGTCATGGACAGGGTAATTATTCTCATGAATCTTCAACTGCCGAGATGCATATGCAATCACCCTACCTTCCTTCATTAATACTGCTTCGAGCCCAACACGAGAGGCATCACAATATACCGTGAAGGATCCTGAACCTGATGGCAACATCAACACCGATGTGTTTAACCAAAGAATTAGATTCTTAATCAATTCTATTTTAAGAAGTACTCGGGCTTCTGATAACCGAATAATAAAAATTAGACTTGTAAATAAGAAAGCAATAAGTTCACATAAAAGTAAGTATATTTCAGTAGTGGTTCGAACGTGTCTATACAAGTGAGATTTTACTCCTTTTTATAGGGAATTTCTTAATATAACGTCTACTCTTCTTAATGAATGAGCATTAATGACTAATAATATCATATTAATGTAACGTTACAATTGGTAATCGTAACTGTTGTGTGAAGATTATGTAACGTTTAGCTCATCGATTGAAGATCTTTCAATCTGCCCTTTACTCTGCCTTAGTTCATTCTGACCGTGTCTCTTCAACTCCTCAATTAGACTAGAACTCCCGCATCTAATTATCTCGTGTGTATGTTATTCCATTCCTCTTTGTCCCGTACTTCTTTCTAAACTTCTAACCAGCTGTCATGTTTCTATTGATCCACGTAGATTGCCTTGTCATCAGAAATATTACACGTGTGAAGTCTATTTTTTACCAATAAATATAGTCCCCCACTTACCATTTATTTATCAATTAAATATTTGGTAAGTGGATACTCATTTATGGCGAGAATTGTTTTTCCGCCGTTTCACTCATTCCATTGCATCCCTCTCTGAATGTATGCGTCGCTTGTCACTTCCATTTAATGCTCGTTCCACGTGGCGTTCTCGGATTGATTTCGCAATTCATCAACGCCTTTTAGGACTTTTTGCGGCTGCATCAATCACGAAGTGACTGTTCTAATTATGACTTTCACATCAGTGTTTTTTCCATTTTTTTGACGGTTGTGTTTAACCAAAGAATTAGATTCTTAGTCAAAGTTATTTTAAGAAGTACTCGGGCTTCTGGTAACCGAATAATAAAAATTATACTTGTAAATAAGAAAGCAATAAGATGCACACAAAAAGTAAGTATATTTCAGTAGTGGTTCGAACGTGTCTATACAAGTGAGATTTTACTCCCTTTTATAGGGAATTTCTTAATATAACGTCTACTCTTCTTAGTGATTGAGCATTAATGTAACGTTACAATTGGTAATCGTAACTGTTGCGTGAAGATTATGTAACGTTTAGCTCATTGATTGAAGATCTTTGAATCTGCCCTTTATTCTGCCTTGGTTCATTCTGACTGTGTCTCTTTAACTCCTCAATTAGCTGGAACTCCCGCATCTAATTGTCTCGTGTGTATGCTATTCTGTTCCTCTTTGTCCCGTACTTCTTTCTAAACTTCTGACCAGCTATCATGTTTCCATTGATCCACGTAGATTGACTTGTCATCAAAAATATTACACGTGTGAAGTCTATTTTTTACCAATACATATAGTCCCCCCACTTACCATTTATTTATCAATTAAATATTTGGTAAGTGGATACTTATTTATGGCGGGAATGTTTTGCCGCCGTTTCACTCGTACCATTGCATCTGTCTCTGAATGTATATGTCACTTGTCACTTCCATTTAATGCTCGTACCACATGGCATTCTCAGATTGATTCTGCAATTCATCAGCGCCTTTTAGGGCTTTTTGCGGCTGCATCAGTCACGAAGTGAGAATTATAATTATGACTTTCACATCAGTGTTTTTTCCATTTTTTGATGGTTGCCTCAAAGTATAAATACCTTTTTTCCTACCTTTGCTTTCACAAAAAACTTCTAACTTTCCTTCATTACTTGTAAATTGCTCTTTCACGTAAATATGTCTTCCTCAACTCAAGAACCCAAGAAGGTTATCATTGTAGACGAACTATCTCCTTTTTATGCTCCAATTCCGGAGTAGGAGGGGTGGTAGACTAAGAAGTTTGAGTTCTACACCTTCTAGCGGTTCTTCTTCTTCTCCTTGAAACATTACTCCCCCGCCATCTTCTAAGGCTAATGTTTCTTCGTCTTCTTTTAGGGCTAGAGCTTCTAGATCTTCTTCTAAGAGTAGAGAACCTAATGAACCACTTCGTGAGCCAAAAGTTGATGAGATTGTTCCTATTGAGTTTTCTTTTGTAAAGGATAGTGAGGCCATAAGAAAACAACTTTCTTCTATGACATCTCATGATCGTGCTGATCTTTACCCCCTTTACTTTAGGATTCAAGCCTCTCATCGACCCTGTCATCATTTAATTCTGTCAATTTTTTAATTTGTGCTTGGGACAGATCTGTCCTCTTATCTAGAGGGCAGTAGCATGCCTTAGATATTTGGACACCTTAGCTTCAGTTCCTTTTACTTTTCATCATCTCATTCATCTCTATTCTCCTATGTTGTTCCACCAAGGAGTTTTTACTCTTGCGGCTAGGAGAAAAAGAGTTTTGGTTATACCTGATGATGATAAAGATAGAGGGTGGTATGTCCGGTATGTTTCTGTCCCTACTAAAGGTTTGGTAGGTGAAGAAAATCTCCCCTTCCCTGAGAAGTGGAACTTTTCACGTGAGTACAGTTTTGCTCACTTTCTTCTTTATTATTTTTTTTTTTGGATTAATCTTCAGTACCGTGACTATTTTTTTTCTTTTTGCAGCAACCATGGGAACCGTTGAGGAGGTCTCCTGTTTCCGTGGTTGGGTAGAAAAATTGTTGTTGATCGCTCCAATGGAAGAACGTTCTTGGAAGTAACTCTCAGCGAGGTTTGGTTGGAAAGTGAAAACCCATGGTAGGTTTTTTTTATATTTCCTTTCTTTCTCCTTTTATGCTTCTCTAATCCCTTTTATTTGTTAGGGTTTCCCGCTCGTGGGGTCTCTGTTGCTGCTGTATCTGCTTCGAAACTTTCTTTGGCCTAGGCCCAAGAAATTATTGTGAACTCCTCTTCATCAAAAAGGAAAGCAAGTGGGTCGCGGACCTTGGAAGATGAGGAAGAGCAGGAGGAAGGTTCGCTGATTCGGAGGTCACGGAGAAGAAAGGTCGTGTTTGATGACGAATCTGCTCCGGTTACTGATACACCTTCAGTGCCTGAGTTAGAGAATTCCACTCCTGAAGATGCAACTCCTTCCTCTGCCAATGAATAAATTGAATAATTATTCCACCAAGGCTTTGGCACAGTTTCAGAGGAGGCACCTCTTGCTATTTTTCCTCCATCTGCTCCAGTGGAACTTTTGTCTGCCGCACCTGTTGTTGTTTCTTCTCCCCCGCCTATTCCATCCGTGGTTCCTTCATGTTCCCCTACTTTCGTGCCTTCTATTGTTGAAGTAGGATCTTCCAGTAGTGGGGAGATGAAGCAAATTGTGATAGAGGTTCCTGCGGAAGGTAGCCTCTTAAAGAAATCAGGCCAGGCAGGTATGTGGTTGAAGCCTCTGATAGGCCCGGTTGAGAAGTCTAAGTTGGAAAGTCATAGCTCCTTAACTTGGATGAACGAGATTGTACACTTTTCCTTAAAGGTATCCTTTATATCATTCCCTTTTTTTATATCCTTTACCGTATCTAACTTCTCTTTTGTGCAGATCAATCTTAGTGGTACATAATTGATGAAAAGGATCGTGCATACGGAGCAGTTAGCGAATGACTATCATACCGAGGTTGATAACTGGAAGGAGCAATTCGAGAGGCTTCAACTTGATATGGAGGCAGTAGTGGAGGAGAAGTCTACCTTGGAGCAGCAATTCAGAGTAATTGCAGTGGAATTGGCCACCGAGAAGGTTTTGTTGGTCCAGAAGGAGGCTTATGCTGGAGAACTTGTGCAATCACTTACTCAGACCCAAGAGGACTTCCGTGAATCTGCAAACAAGATTCAATTTCTAGAAAGATCTCTTGCCCCTTTGCAGGCTTCTTATGATGCTGTCGTAGTTGAAAGAGATGAGCTGAGAGCCGATATTGAACAATGGGAGAAAGATTACGAGGCTCTTGAGGATAAGACAGTTGTTGATGTGAGTTGGGCTTATTTGAATGCTCGGCTTGACACATTGACGGAAATGGGCCAAGACAATTTGGACTTAGAAACTGAAATTGCCAAAACCAAGGAGATTATTGAAAAGTCTCGACAAAGTCAAAAATTTTCATCACCTGAAGTTGAAGTTCCAATGGGTGACGAGATCGTGCCTGATGAAGCTGATGCCCAAGCCTCGCCATCTCAAGCTGCTCCTCCTGCTGATGAAGATAATCCCCCCAGTGTCTAGTGAAAGTGTTTATCAACCCCTCTTTTTTTTTATTTTGGAACAATTGGTGGTTACCCCCAGTCTCATTTAGAGGTGAAGTTTGGTTTATTAAGTCCCCAATGACAACTTAGGGGCACCTTTGTATGAACAAATTTGGTTGAACTGAACATGACTTGTGTTGAACTGAACTAACCATTATATAATATTAATATTTACATTTCTTAGCATGACTTGTGTTTTTTCAAGTTTTCGTTTTACTCTTAAGTGTTTGCATGCTTTACGTTCGGGTTTTTGTTTTACCCCTTGGTCTAGTGAAAGTGTTTATCAACCCCTCTTTTTTTTCTTCTTTTGGAACAATTGGTGGTTACCCCTGGTCCCATTTGGGGGTGAAGTTTGGTTTAGTAAGTCCCCAATGACAATTTAGGGCCTTTGTATGAACAAATTTGGTTTAAAATAAGTTAATACTTAGTTTTTCCCATTATATAATATTAATATTTACATTTCTTAGCATGACTTGTATTTTTTCGAGTTTTCAATTTAGTCTTAAGTGTTTGCATGCTTTACGTTCGAGTTTTTCAAATTTCCCACTGCCTCCAGCTCCGAGTGATGCAGTTTCAGGAAGCACCTCCTTCATTTTATCTTGTTTTGATTAGTTGCATTGGGGAAAATGCAACACTTTAGGTTGGGGCGGCTCATATTTGATGTATGTTTGTAGAGCATTATGTGGAGCATGTTCATTTTTTGTGAACTTGTGTGGATTGATTGACATTATTAGTTTATTAGTAATATTTATTAAAATTAGCATTTTCTTGTTGGCTTTTATTTTTCTTGTTTTTATTGGTGTTAATTTAGGTTTTATTTTTTATAGTATTATTAATGAAACTCCTTGGTTTTTCTTTCTACCGCGGTTCTTTTCCAAGGAATTTATTTGGGTTGAACCGAGTGACTTTTCCCTATGATAGATGGCGTGACAACTTCTTAAGGAATTAGTCTTGTTTAGTTTTTTTTTTAGAAAGTAAATATTTTTTTAGTTAGTTTAGTAGCTAGTTGTGAATAAATTAGTTTTTGGGGTGTAGTCTTGTTTCCATAATCCAACGTGTGACTTGTTTGGTCCCAATATAATTTAAAGTTTGGCATATGAAGTTTTTGATCTTTAAAATTAAAAAAAAAATTGATTAAATTAATGTTCATATTTGTGACTTTTAGATTCTATGTTTGGCTCTTTGATTCACTAAAATAGCTTCTTAGGCTACATGTGACTTCCTTGAGATTCATTGGTTTCAATTGGATTTTGAATTTGTATTCCACTTGAGTTTTCATGTGCCATGTGTGGTGAGATTTAATTATGAAGCTCTTTTGCATCATTTGTAGTCTAGAACTTGCCCAGAATGTGCTTCAAGTCGAAATCCTAGACTAACTTGGTTTTGAAAATGATATTAGGCCTTCCTTGGACAGTTATCTTGCCTAAATTTCCTACCCGTGCATATTCTCCCTAGTCAACCCTTTTGAGACTTTAAACTTTTTCTTTGGCAACCATGCTACAAGCTATCGTCTTATTGATTTTCTTGTGGCACCATACCTCTCTAAGTATTCTGAAGTATGAACATAGGATAAAAGCCTAAGTTTAGGGGTGAAGGTTGGAAAAGTTGTGATGTGGAAGTTTCTTAAAAGGTGAAAGGTGTTATAAAAAACATGAAAAGGAATTGTGAATAAATGGAAGCCTAGGTGATATAAAAAAAAAAGGTGAAAAAGTTCTTTAATGAAGTGGACTTTGAGTGTTGAAAAATTGTAGTGTTTAGGGAGGTGCTGAGTTACTCTTACCAAATTGTGCCCTACCTTAACCAAAATCCTAAACTACAACCCTTTTAAGTCCTAATTGATTTTGAACCAAGTTTGTCTACATTAGTGGAGAAATACATGAAGGGCAAGCTTATGGTACTATCTTGTGCATTTGAATATCTTTGAGAGAGAGAGAGACAGAGTAGATTTTTTCCATTTGACATCCCATTTATGTTTTGAATTGAAATTTATGAGTTTGGGATTCTCTCTTAAAGTGTGAGGGCACCTGAGATTCGAGTTGTGAATTTAATCCCATTTTAAATTGGGAGGAATGAGCGAGGGAAGACAATTGTGATAGAGAGATAAATTTTGAATCTTTAGTGTCATGACTTGGTTGCTACTTTGATTAATATAGTGCTTGAGCACTCGAATTGATAAAATGTGTGAGAAGTTGGTGATTCATATGCCTCGGTTTAATTGTTGGTACCAGCTGAAGTCATTAGATTGTGCTTCAATGAACCCTTTTGACTTGAAATGATGTTTAGTATGCCATTGAGCTTGATTGGTAATTTTATTGAAGGATGTTCTTAGATGTCGAATTGCTTGAGGACAAGCAACAATTTAAGTTTGGGGGTTTGATAAGTTGGTATTTTACCAACTTATCTCGTCTTGATACTTAGGCTTTTGTATGATTTTGTTGAGAAATTAAGGCTTTTTCTGAGGTTTATTGGCATATTTCAGGTATAATATGATTTGGAGATGATATGAAAGAAAACAAGTCAAAATGTGTAAAAATTGGGAAAAATGGACTGATGCCAGTTCTTACTCTATGCGATCGCGTAGGGTTAAGTGCGATCGCATAAGTCCAAGTCAAGGAAGCTATGCGAACGTGGATATGTTTGTGCGAACGCAGAGCACTAAATCTTGGTCAGCGGCTGGTCAACTGACCTATGCGAACGCGTGACACTATACGTGATCGCATACCTGGGAGAGATGATTCACTGCGAACACGGGTGTACAGTTGCGAACGCATGGAGCATTTTCTGGGCAGAAATGGAATTTCACGGTTTTGACCCCAAACCCACAAATACACGACCTAGCAGATATTTTTCAGTATGTTGATAACTTTTGTATTTTTTACATCTTAGAGAAGGTCTTGGCTTAGAAGAACAAGTTTTGGACGTTAGGGTTTGCACACACACTTGGGTCTTGAAGATTTGAAGCTTGTGGTTGAGAATTTCTTACCCATTTATGTTCATTTCTTCACTTCCTTATTTTGTATTAAATATTTAAGTGTGTAGTATTTATTTCTAACACTTGAATCTTGTTTATGAAAATATTCATGTTTAAAGTGTGGATTAAATACCTTGTTGTGCTTATGTATTGAATGATTTTCATGTATTTATGAAGTGAGTTATTATTTTTTTAATTATTCTTGTTCTTTAATGTTTCCAAAGGGATTAGCTAACCCTAGGACTCACCCACTAACTCCGAATTAATTTTAGAAAATATAATGTGGGGTTGGAAAAGATTAATTAACAAGAACTTGAGGCTTTAACCCTCATTTTATAGACTCTACCTAGGAATAGGATTGAACTGCTTGTAGCCATATACGGGTGTGCTTAATCTCTTAATTGTGTTAGGGATAATTCAATTAGGAAGTCTTGTTAGTCTTCGGAAGAAGCTAACTGAGAGTTGTTATCCGTGGCTAATTAACATAAACTCGCTCATATTTATAAAATCGTGAAATACATTGGATCATTACTTGAGTGTAATTCCCGATGGATCCATACTTGTAGCCATTGATCATTTTATTTGCTTTCTAGGTTATTTTATATTTTTGCATTTAGCTATAATATTTTCACAATCAAATTCTAAGTGTATGGCATTGCATAACAAGTGATAATTTTCTTACATTCCTAATCGCCTACATATTGTTCTCTGTGGGATTCGACCTCGACTCATAGTTGGGTAATTTATATTGCATGCGACCATGTCCATTTACTTTTTAGTAGTGTATTTGGACGTTATCAGTATTCCTTTTCCTTAGAAATAATAGTTCTTCAAGTGAATAGCATTTCAACTAGTTGGTAAAATTCTGCCATCCATGGTTTCCAGCTCATAAGCACATTTTCCAGCAATACCACGCACTTTGTAGGGTCCTTCCCAATTTGGATTTAATTTTCCTTCTCCAACCTCCTTTGTTGATTGAAAAACTTTCTTAAGGACAAAGTCCCCAATTTTGAAATATCTGAGGTGAGATTTTCTGTTGTAATATCGCTCTATGATTTGCTTTTGAGCTGCCATGCATATTAAAGCAGCTTCTCTCCTTTGCTCGAGTAAATCCAGATTTGTTCTCAACTCGTCATTGTTTGTTTCTTTTGTTGCTATTATTAATCTCATGCTCGGTTCACCAATTTTCACTGGTATTAGAGCTTCTGAGCCGTAAACAAGCGCGAATGGGGTTTCTCTCGTGGCTGTCTTTGCATTAGTTCTATAAGCCATCATACTGTCGGTATTTTTTCAGGCCAGTTTTCCTTAGGTGTTTCCAATCGTTTCTTCAGATTGTTAACAATGATTTTATTTTTTTACTCAGCTTGCCCATTAGCCACGGGATGATATGGTGAAGAAGTGTTTCGTTTGATTTGCCAGCTTTGAAAGAATTTTGTGATTTGTGAGCCTATGAATTGTGGGCCATTGTCACATACAATTTCCTTTGGTACACCAAAACGGCATATGATGTTTCATCATATGAAGCTTTTCACTTCTTTTTCTCGCACCTGTTTAAAAATATCTGCCTCCACCCATTTTGAGAAATAATCTGTTAATACAAGTAAAAATCGTACCTTTCCTCTGGCTGGGGGTAGAGGTCCTATTATATCCATTCCCAATTTCATAAATGGCCAAGGTGATTCAACATGGTGTAGTAATTCTACGGGCCGATGCATATTGTTAGCATATCGCTGGCATTTATTGCATTTAGCTACGAAATCTTCAACGTCTTCTTCCATCTTAGGCCAATAGTACCCTACTTTGATTAGGGTTTTGACTAAGGACCTTGAACATGCGTGGTTCCCACAATGTCCTTCGTGTACTTCTTTAATTACGTACATAGTTTGGTTTGGTCCAAGTCACCTTACTAGGGGACCTCCAAACGTTTTGCAATACAGAGTGTCACGAACTAGGCAGTACCGTGCAGCTTTTCGGCGAAGTGCTTGAGCTTCTTTCTTATCTTCAGGCACGATACAATTCTGCAAAAAATTTACAATTTCGTTTCTCCAATCCCATGTTAGATTATTAAATTTTACCTCATTCTTATCCTGGTCAATTTCTGAATGAAATAAGTGTATCACAATAGCATTGTCTTTATTCATTACGTCGGTAACTACTGCAAGATTAGCTAACGCATCCGTTTCTGCGTTTTCCTCTCTAGGTACTTGCATAATCTTCCATGACTGGAATTGTCTCACCAGGTCTCGTTCCTTTTCCAGATACTGTTGCATTCGAGTCTCTCTAGCATACTAAGTCCCCTGCATCTGGTTCACCACTAGTTGAGAGTCACTTTTGATCACAATCTGCTCAACTGAGAGTTCTCGTGCTAATTCGAGTCCTGCAATGACAGCTTCGTACTATGATTCATTGTTAGTGATGGGATAACATTTAATAGCTTGCCTTATCTTTTCACCCGAAAGTGATATCAAAACAATTCCCAACCCGGCTCCTTTAATATTAGAAGAGTCGTCGGTGAATAGGGTCTGTATTCCTGGATTAGCTCTGGTAAAGATTTGTAATTCTTTTTCTACTTCAGGAATTATGCTACTGTTAAAATCTTTGTCCTCCCTTACCAGGACTGCACTTATGGCTATTTCTGCAATAGCAAGATAAATGTATAACCTTTCCCCTTTCTTTGGTTTAGACAGCAGTGGGGAATTTGATAGTAGCCTTCAAGTATTTAAGAGCTTGTTGACATTCTTCAGTCCATTCGAACTGATTCTGCTTCTATAGTACTGAGAAGAATTTAAAACTCTTCTCTGAAGATCTGGAGATGAATCTTCCTAAAGCTGTAATCCTACCTGTTAATCTTTGAACTTCTTTCTTGCTCGTGAGTATATCATGTATTTCTTCAATAGCTTTAATTTGAGAAGGATTTACTTCAATGCCTCTATTTGATACGAGAAAACCCAAAAATTTACCCGATTCGACGCCAAAGGCGCATTTTTCTAGATTTAATTTCATTTTATACCTGCGGAGGATCTCGAAAGTAGTTGAGAGATGTTGGAAATGATCTTCTTCCTACGTTGACTTTACCAACATTTCATCAATGTACACCTCCATTGTTTTCCCTAGATGTTCCTGGAATATCTTGGTCACTAGCCTTTGATACGTGGCTCCAGCATTTTTCAAGCCAAAAGACATGACTTTATAACAATAAGTCCCCCAGTTCGTAATAAAGGAGGTTTTTTTCCTCGTCTGAGGGGTCCAGAATATGCATCTAGAAAGCTTAATAATTCATGACCTCTTCATCGATCATTTGATTCTTGAACGATCCCTGCTTTCTTTTCTTTTGCTTGACAGGTACGAATGATGGGTCTTCATTTAGTTTATGAGTCATCACTTCTGGGGGTATACGTGTCATATCTGAATGGGACCAAGCAAAAAGATCTGCATTAACTTTTAAATATTCAATTAACTTACCTCTTCTGGTCGATCTTAGCCTTGCTCCCATGTGGATTTTTTGCTCAGGCTTAAGCTTGAACAGTGGAACAGCTTCGAGCTCCTCAGTCGTAGTCTTGATATTTTCATTCTCTTCTAGTTCTTTAATAACATCAGGTCTAGAATCAATGTATGTATGTCTTGATGCGACATCCGTGGTGATTTGATTCACCGTGTCTTTGTCGTTTTCTTTCGTGTCTGTTCGAGTTGCTCCCTCGTCTTTTGATTCTTCTGCTATTTCTTTTTTTATTGGAATGCATCACTGATTTGATGTTTCTTGAAGTCTGATGATCACCTCGAATCTGCTGGATTCCCTATTTGGAAGGGAATTTGATTACCTGATGCAGAGTAGATGGTACTGCATCCATGTCATGGATCCATGGTCTCCCTATGATTACATTATAAGCCATATTTGTATCTATAACTTGAAATTTTGTTTCCTTAGCGACGCCTTCTGCATAGATATTAAGCTCAATTTCTCCTTTTTTATGACAGTAGAGTTGTCGAATCCGGAAGGAACATGCTTTTGGAATTACACGGTCCCCCATTAACATCTCTTCCACAACCCTCAGCAAAATGATATTGACCGAGCTACCTGGATCAATCAATACTCTTTTCACTTTAGTGTCATGTATAAGTAGAGATATTACCAGTGCGTCGTTATGTGGAAGCAGTAATCCATCAGCATCTGAGTCGTCGAATGAGATGCTATCAGCCTCCAAAGTCTCACGAGTCCGTTTCCCATGGGTCACTGTGAACTTGGTCATCCTTCTTTCTGAAGTATAAGTTACGCCATTTACCTCCTCTCCTGCATTTATCACATTCACAGTTCTCTTCGGAGATGGTGGTTTTGGGGGCTCCTGCCTATTCTTCATATATGCCTGTTTACCTTTTTCACTAAACAGTTTTGTTAGATAACCTTGTTTTAATAAGTGTTCTACCTCACCTTGCAATAACCTGCAGTCTGATGTTTGTGCCCATGATCATTGTGAAATTTACACCAGAAGTATGGGTTCCTTCTGTTTGGATTTGATCTCATTTCTTTGGGCCATCGAACTTTATCACCCATATTTCTTAATACTGTAATTAATTCGGAAGTACTTACATTGAAATTGTAATCTCCAATTCTTGTATTACCTCTATTTTGCTCATCTCGATCCTTTCTGGATCTTGATGATGATGAGCTCGAATCTCTATTTGACGGTCTATGATCAAACCGTGGGTTCTCAGTTTTGGAACGAGCCTCTCGTCCCGAATGTCCCATGTACGGATCGTACCTATTTTTTCCAGTTCTCCTTTCTGATTCGGAGCGTCTAGAACCCGTCCTGTCTTCTGCTTTTGATTGGGAAATAGTATCTTCAATTCGTAATTTGGTGTTGTACCTGTTATAAACATCGTTCCATGTCGTAGCTGGGAACTCTCTCAAGCTTTCTTTGAGTCTCCTCGTGGCTTTAGAGCTTTTATCTTTCAAACTACTTGCAAAAGCCATAGCTGCCCAATTTTCAGGTACTCTTGGTAGAAGCATCCTTTCACGTTGAAACCTGTCTACGAATTCACAAAGCAACTCCGTATCTCCCTGATTTATTTTGAATATGTCTTCCATTCTCTTTTCCACTTTTTGCACACCGGAATGTGCTTTAATAAACAAATCTGCAAGCTCAGCAAAAGAATCAACAGAATTTTCGGGCAAGAGAGAATACCATGTTAATGCTCCTTTGGTGAGTGTCTCTCCAAACATTTTGACCAACACAGATTCAATTTATTTCTTAGTCAGGTCTTTTCCTTTTACTCCTGTGGTGAAAGCAGTAACATGATCACGTGGATCAGTTGTCCCATCGTACTTTGGTATTTCAGGCATTTTGAATTTCTTGCGAATCGGCAAAGGTGTTGCACTTGGCTTCGAGGGTTGTTGAGAGTACTTATCAATATCAATACTCTTGATGATAGGTGGTACTCTAATAAATTTGCTCGATGTGATCGTTTTTTTCCTTCACCTATTTCTGCAAGGTTAGTATTAAAGATTGTAAATATGAATTAGTAGACATACCTGGTCTTCCTTCAAGTGATCATTTAGAGTGCCTCTACTTCCTGAATTTGCTAGTCCAGCTTGTGGATTTTTTACAGTTGCGGTGTTGTTTGGAGGAGGCGTAGGTGAAACAGTTGGTAGCCTCCTCATGAAAGCTTGAAGAGCTTCACTCACATATTCACCAACTATCTGCTTCATAGGGTCTTGTTCTCCTGTTTGCTCGTTTCCAATTTGATCATTGTTGTGAGTTGTAATCTTTCTGAGGAGTTGTCCCTTGAACCTCGTGGGGATCCCTGAGGCGATGGAACTGGGATTCTAGTTGTTTGTTGGTTGTTTTGGTTGGTATTCGACATGATTCGATAAAGGTTATTCGATAAAAAACAAAGATTATCAGATTCCTGGTAACAGAACCAATTTTATTAACCAAAGAAGTAGATTCTTAGTCAAATCTATTTTAAGAAGTACTCGGGCATCTGATAACCGCATAAAAGTAAGTATATTTCAGTAATGGTTCGAACGTGACAAGTGAGATTTTACTCCCTTTTATAGGGAATTTCTTAATATAACGTCTACTCTTGTTAATGATTGAGCACTAATAACTAATAATATCATTAATGTAATGTTACAATTGTCAATCGTAACTGTTGCGTGAAGATTATGTAACGTTTAGCTCATTGATTGAAGATCTTTGAATCTGCCCTTTATTCTGCCTTGGTTCATTTTGATCGTGTCTCTTCAACTCCTCAATTAGACTGGAACTCCCGTACTTCTTTCTAAACTTCTGACCAGCTGTCATGTTTCCATTGATCCACGTAGATTGCCTTGTCATAAAAAATATTACACGTGTGAAGTCTATTTTTTTACCAATACATGGTGCTGAAGTCAAGGCTTCCTTGACCTTCTGAAAGCTCGCCTCACACTCGTCCGACCATTTGAATGGGGCACCCTTTTGAGTCAATTTAGTCATTGGGGATGCTATAGATGAAAGCACCTCCACAAAACGACGGTAGTAACCCGCCAAACCCGAAGCTCCTGATTTCTGTGCCTGAAGTGGGTCTAGGCCAGTTCTTGACCGCCTCTACCTTCTTGGGATCTACCTAAATACCCTCTGCTGATACGATGTGACCCGAGAAAGCTATTGAATCCAACCAGAACTCGCACTTGGAAAATTTAGGATACAACTGACTGTCCCTCAAAGTCTGAAGCGCTATCCGAAGGTGCTTCTCATGCTCCTCCCGGCTGCGGGAGTATATTAGAATGTCATCAATGAACACAATTATGAAGGAATCTAGATAAGGCTTGAACACATGATTCATCAAGTCCATAAATGCTTCTTGGGCATTGGTCAAGCCAAAAGACATCGCCAGAAATTCATAAAGCCTATACCTTGTCCGAAAAGCTGTCTTAGGGACATCGGATGCCCTAATATTCAACTTATGGTAGTTCAATCTGAAATCGATCTTTGAAAACACCTTGGCACCCTGAAGTTGATCAAACAAATCGACAATTCTTGGCAACGGATACTTATTCTTGATAGCGACTTTGTTCAACTGCCAGTAATCTACACACATCCTCATCGATCCATTCTTCTTCTTCACGAACAAAACCGGTGCACCCCAGGGAGAGACACCATGTCTAATGAAGCCCTTATCAAGAAAGTCTTGCAACTTTTCTTTCAATTCTTTCAATTTTGGTGGGGCCATCCGATATGGAGGAATAGAAATGAGCTGAGTGCCCGGAGCCCCATCGATGCAAAAAATCGATATCCCTGTCGGGTGGCATCCCCGACAGGTCTGCAGGAAACACCTCGGGAAACTCACAAACAACAGGCACCGAATCTATAGAAGAAACCTCACCACTAGAATCACGAACAAGAGCCAAATAGGCTAAACACCTCTTCTCGACCATATGTCGAGCCTTCATATAAGAAAAAACCTTGCTGGAGGAATGACCAGGAGTCCCTTTCCACTGTAATCAAGGAAATCCTGGCAAGGATAATATTACTGTCTTAGCGTGACAGTCTAAGATGACGAAATAAGGTGACAACTAATCAATGCCCAATATGACATCGAAATCAACCATATCAAGGAGAAAAAGGTCCAAACTGGTTTTAAGAACCTCAATAACGAGCGCACACCCGCGATACACATGATCTACAACAATAACATCCCCCACGGGCGTAGACACATAAACAGGGACGCTCAAGGAATCGCGGGGCACAACCAAATACGAAGCAAAATAAGATGACACATAGGAGTAAGTAGACCCCGGATCAAACAGAACCGAAGCATCTCTATTGCAAACTGAAACCATACTTGTGATAACAGCATCGGAGGACTCCGCCTAAGGTCTGGCCGAAAATGCATACAATCGGGTTTGGGCCTTACGACCCTGAACCATGTCTGTGGGACGATCTCTGACAGGTGGACCTCCACCTCTAGCGGGTTGGCCTCTACCTCGAACAATCTCGCCCCTACCTCTTGCCACCTGACCACTACCCGTGGCTGGTTGGCAGCTGGTGCAGAAGCTGGTGCCGAAACTATAACACGAGAACCTTGGTACTGAGAACTACCCAACGTGCGAGGGCAATATCTAGCAATTTGACTCGGGTAACCACAAGTATAACAAGACTTTGGCAGCTGAGACTGCTAGCCGGAAAACTGACCCTGTCGACCTGTATAACCACCCTGAAAACTCTGGAGATGAGGTACACTGATAGGAGCTGGCTGATCATAATAAGGCAGGTAAGAGCCACGACCACCTGAGGAACCATGGGATGTCTGAAGTGCTGAACAGAATGGACTCTGCTAAAGGTAAACCCGCCTCCAGATGAGGCACCACTGAATCCACCGGAATGGCGAGGTCTCTTGTCGGACCTCTGACCTCCCAATCCAAGAACTACCTGAACTCGCCGGGCCACATTGGCCGCATCCTGGAAAGATATCTCACTCGCTGTCTCCTTAGCCATCTGCATTCGGATAGGCTGGGAAAGACCGTCAATAAATCTTCTAACCCTCTCCCTCTTTGTGGGTAGAAAAAGAGTAGCATGAAGAGCCAAATCCACGAAATAGGTCTCATACTGCATAACAGTCATGCTGCCCTGCTAGAGACGCTCAAACTGACGGCGGCAAAACCAGTCATCTGGAAAGTAGCAAAGTCGACCCCATTGGTCTCCAAGATACCCATGTTCCGAAGAACCTCGTGACAGCTATCAAGGTACTCCTGAGGGTCCTCTGACGTGGCACCGCTGAAATGAACAGGGAAGATCTTGATAAACCTGTCCAATCTCTACAAAGCATCGAAGGATACAGCTACCCTATCTACGAGCGGAGCTACAACAACTGGCTGAACTACCCCAACTGGATGGGCTACTGGGGTCTAAAGCTGAGGAGTAATCTGCTCCGGAGTGTGGGTAGCAGGAGTCTGGACTCCTTCTCCAGCCTGAGATACGGCTGTTTCCCCGGGGAGTGCACTCGTTTGGGATACACTCTCCATAAAGCGTACTAGTCGGACCAAGGCATCCGGAAGAACATGGGTAGCAATAAACCCCTCTGGGACCTGAGTTGGTCCCGCCGGAACGGTGTGAGCTGGAGCCTCTCCACCGAGCTCTGTCTGAGGCTCCATAGCTGGAGTTGCTGCCTGAGGACCGGGTTGAGTCCTGCCCATGCCTTGGCCTCTGGCATGGCCTCGGCTGCTTCTGCTCCTGCTGCTGGAGGGTCCGGTTGTTGGTCAGCGGAAGATGAGGTACGTGTTCTCACCATCTGTGAGAGAATAAGAATAGAAGAGTTCAATTAGTATTGGGGTAACAAGAATCGCACGACAGAGTTGAATAAAAGTGAACTTGTTCCTAAATTTATAGCCTTTAGGGGATAAGTACAGACGTCTCCATGCCGACACCTCATACTCTATTAAGCTTTTCTGTGAATTGTGAGACCTAGGCAACTTAGGGCTCTGATACCAGCTTGTCACGACCCGATTCCCCACCGTCGGGACTGTGATGGCGCCTAACGCTATACTTGCTAGGCAAGCCAACATTAGAGGGTTACAACATTAAAATAATTAAAACATGTAAGTTACTACCATCCAATATATGGAACCAAAAGAATTAATAAAATAGTAAAACGATACTGCGAAACTAATATTAATGTCTACCTACCCAGGGTTTGGAGTCACAATTCACGAACTACTAATACTTTACTACAAGTATTTGGCTGAAAGAAAATTTATATCTGTTTAGAACTAAATAAAACAGCAACTCAATAATAAGTAAGAGACTCCAGGAATCTGCGGACATCGGCAGATCTACCTCGTGTCCCGGCGCGAATAGTCTGATACAACTCGAACTCAGCTTGAACCTAAAACTGGATCTGCACAGGAAGTGCAGAGTGCAGTATCAGTACAACCGACCCCATGTACTGATAAGTGTCGAGCCTAACCTCGGCGAAGTAGTGACGAGGCTAGGACAGGACACCACATATAAACCTGGACATGTATAATCATGCTAGTAGAAATAACAACAAATAAGGAATTAAGACATCAAATAATGGGAAGGGATCATGCAGTGGGGAATTTGAACATAAGGAGTGATAAAACAAAAGACAGAAATAACAAATAATAAACCAAAAAGTTAAGCGTTGAAAATAGAAAGGAAATTTGCACGACCTCACCCTTCGTGCTTTTACTCTCAGCCTCACAAAATAATAAATAGAACGCACGGCATCACCCTTCGTGCTTTTATTCTCGTCCTCGCCAGATTATAAATAAGAACGCACGGCATCACCCTTTATACTTTACACTCTTTCTCAAAATATAAATAAATTATGCAGGGCATCACCCTTCGTGCTTTACACTCTTCCTCACTATTCACATAATCTTTAAGAACATATAAAGAGGAATTTCACAAGAAATCAGTATTTCATCATAGTTTCTATCACCATTTAACATTTCAATCTCAACTCAATATTAACAATATTATCCATCTCGGTGGAACCGGATACAAATCTTCCAACACTTCACTAACAACAATAATCATAGATAATAGTCTTTAAGACTACGAGAATAACAAGAATAAACTTTCACTCGCATGTTATGACTCGACCACAACGTATAGGTACTCATCACCTCACCTATACATCGTATTCAACAACAAAACAAGTAGCAAGTAGTCACTCGATACCTATTCCCTCAAGCTAAGGTTAGAACAACACTTACCTCGATTTCGCAGGCCACTCACTGCTCAAGTACAACTTTTCCTTTAGAATTCACCTCCAACCCACTCGTATCTAATCATAATTAGTTCAATATCATTAATCATTTCTAAAGGAATTAACTTTAGTGCATAATCATGGTTTTCCTAACTTTTCCAAAAAAAAAAATTAAAAACTGACCCCGGGCCTGCTTGGTCCAAACTCGAGGTTAAGACCAACATCCGTTTACCCATTCTCCCCCGAGTCCTAATATATGATTGGTCTTGGAATCCGACCCCAATTGAGACCAGATCCCCAAAATTTTCGAAATATCTAGTTTCTACCCCACTTTGAAAACCTTAGATTTCTAGGTTAAATCTTTGTATAAAGTAGTAAAAGATTTGAAGGAACAAGTTAATGAACACTTACCTATGATTTTGGAAGAAAAAGCCTTGATAAAATCACCCTAAGTCTTCTACCCTTGTGAAAGATAAGAAGAAAAATGGCTGGAGTTTGAAATAATATGAACTCACTGCCCGACCCTCGCACTTGCAGTGCTTGGGTCGCACCTATGCTTGCGCACATGCGGGAGGGATTCCTCTTTTGTAGAAAAGGGAATGGGCCACTGGGGCCGCACCTGCGGAGAATGTTCTGGTTTGTCGATCCCGTTTCTGTGGAGGAAGTCCGCATCTGTGAAAAAGAGAAGCTGGGCCTGGGTTGCACCTGTGGGCTGGCGCTCGCACCTGCGAGCTCGCACTTGCGGTTCAAGGCTCGCAGGTGCGGCCACACCAGAACTGGTGCACCACCAGCCTTGCTTGAGTTTTAACTCAACTCGCGCATCGCCAGAATGGCAGCTGAACCCTCGGGGCTCCAAACCAAACATGCACACAAATCTAAAAACATCCTACGGACTTGCTCGTGCGATAAAATCACTAAAATAACACCTAAAACTACGTATTTAGAATCAAAACTCGTGAATTCCTCAAGAACATTCAAAATTCACCATCTTCTCGACCGGACGTCCGAATAACGTCAAAACTCCAATTTCCGCCAAATTTCACAAACATGACATATATGTTATAATAGGCCTGTACCGGGCTCTGAAACCAAAATACGGGCCCGATACCAATGAGTTCAAACATTAATCAATTTCTTTAATTCCTTTAAATTTCAGTTTAACAATTTTCATCAAAAATTCATTTCTCAAGCTAGGGACCTCCGAATTCGATTCCGGGCATATGCCCAAGTCCCATATTTTACTACGGACCTCCCGAGACCGAACATGGGTCTGGGTCCGTTTACTCACAACGTTGAACAAATTCAACTAAAATCCAAATTTAAATCTCAATAATTATACTTTCATATATTTTCACATAAGGCTTTCCAGATTCACACCCAGACTCTGCACGCAAATCGAGGTGAATAAAAATAATATTTTTAAGATTGACGAGCTCGGAATGGGCTCTCATATCATAAAAAAACCGTTCGTCCTTGAACGGACATAGAAAAGTACCTGAACTGGCGAACAAGTGGGGATATCTTGTCCGCATGTCCGACTCGGACTCCCAAGTAGCAGTCTCAACATGCTGACCTCTCCAGTGCACTCAAACTAAATGGTAACTCTTTGACCTCAACTGACAAACATGCCGGTCTAGAATGGCTACCGGCTCCTCCACATAGTTTAAATCCTTGTCCAATTGGACAGAGCTGAAATCTAACACCTAGGACGGGTCACCATGATATTTCCGGAGTATGGACATATGGAATACCGGATGAAATGAGGATAACCCTGGAGGCAATGCAAGTTTATAAGCTACATGCCCTACTCTCTCGAGAATCTCAAATGGACCGATGTACCTGGGCTCAACTTGCCCTTCTTCCCAAATCTCATAACACCCTTCATGGGCGACACCCGAAGTAATACCCTCTCTCCGACCATGAATGCTACATCACGAACCTTATGATCGGCATAACTCTTTTGCCTAGACTGAGCTGCACGAAGGCGATCCTGTATAATCTTGACCTTGTCCAAGGCCTCCTGAACTATGTATGTACCCAATAACCGAGCCTCTCCCGAATCAAACCATACAACTAGCGGTCTGCACCGTCTACCATATAATGCCTCGTAGGGAACCATCTGAATGCTCCAATGGTCGATGTTGTTCTAGGAAAATTCCGCTAACGAAAAGAACTTATCTCACGATCCTCCGAAATCTATAACACAAGCGCGGAGCATATCCTCCAAGATCTGAATAGTACGTTCGGACTGCCCGTCCGTTTGAGGATGGAATGTTGTGCTCAACTCAACTCGCGTACCCAACTCACGTTGAACTGCCCTCTAAAAGTGCGAGGTAAATTGCGTACCTCGATTAGAAATGATAGACATGGGTACACCGTGAAGGCGAACAATCTCCCGAATATAAATCTCAGCTAATCGCTTCAAGTTATAAATACTTTCTATAGGAATGAAGTGCTCTGACTTGGTCAGCCTATCCACAATAACCCAAACGACTTCGAACTTCCCTCTGAGTCCGTAGGAGTCGAAAAACAAAGTCCATAGTGATCCTCTCCCACTTCCCCTCAAGAATCTCTATGTGCTGAAGCAAACCAACAGGTCTCTGGTGCTGATACTTCACCTGTTTACAATTTAAGCACCGAGCCAGATAAGAAACTTTATATTTCTTCATCTTTCGCCACCAATAATGCTGCCGCAGGTCCTGGTACATCTTGGCAGCACCCGGGTTAATAGAATACTTAGAACTGTGAGCCTCCTCAAGGGTCAACTCACGAATCCTATCAACATTAGGCACACACACTCTACCTTGCATCATCAGAACATCGTCATCTCCAACTGTAACCTGCTTGGCACCATCGTGCCGAACTGTGTCCCTAAGGACCATCAAGTGAGGGACATAATACTACCGATCTTTGATACGCTCAAATAAGGAAGACCGAGCGACTGTACAAGCTAGAATATGGCTGGCTCTGAAATGTCTAACCTTACAAACTGATTAGCCAAAGTATGAATGTCTGAAGCTAGCGGCCTCTCACCGACTAGAATAAACGCAAGGCTGCCCATACTCACCGCCTTTCTACTCAATGCGTCGGCCACCACATTGGCCTTCCCCCGATGGTACAATATAGTGACGTCATAGTCTTTCAGTAGTTCCAACCATCTCCACTGTCTCAAATTGAGATCTTTTTGCTTGAACAAGTACTGAAGGCTGCGATGATCCATGAAAACCTCACACAGCACACCATAAAGATAGTGCCTCCAAATCTTCAATGCGTGAACAATGGATGCCAACGATAAGTCATGGACTGGGTAATTCTTCTCATGAATCTTCAACTACCGAGACGCATATGCAATCACCCTTCTTTCCTGCATCAATACCCCTCCGATACCAACACGGGAGGCATCATAATATATCATGAAGGATCCTGAACCTGATGGCAATACCAACACCGGTGCTGAAGTCAAGGCTGTCTTGAGCTTCTGAAAGATCGCCTCACACTCGTCCGACCATTTGAATGGGGCACCCTTTTGAGTCAATTTATTCATTGGGGCTGCTATAGATGAAAACCCCTCCACAAAGCGATGGTAGTAACTCGCCAAACCTAAGAAGTTCCTGATTTTTGTGGCTGAAGTGGGTCTAGGCCAGTTCTTGACCGTGTCTACCTTCTTAGGATCTACCTGAATACCCTTTGCTAATACGATGTGACCCTAGAAATCTACTAAAAAACAAAACTCGCACTTTGAAAATTTAGCATATAATTAACTGTCCCTCAAAGTCTGAAGCGCTATCCGAAGGTGCTGCCCATCCTCCTCCCGGCTGCGGGAGTATATTAGAATGTCATCAGTAAACACAATTACGAAGGAATCCAGATAAGTCTTGAACACACGATTCATCAAGTCCATAAAAGTCTCTGGGGCATTGGTCAAGCCAAAAGACATTACCAGAAATGCATAGTGCACATACCTCGTCCGAAAAGCTGTCTTAGGGACTTTGGATTCCCTAATCTTCAATTGATGGTAGCCCGATCTCAAATCAATCTTTGAAAACACCTTGGCACCCTGAAGCTGATCAAAATAATCATCAATTCTCGGCAACAAATACTTATTCTTGATAGTGACTTTGTTCAACTGCCGGTAATCTATACACATCCTCATCGATTCATCCTTCTTCTTCACGAACAAAACCGGTGCACCCCAGGGCGAGACACTAGGTCAAATGAAGCCCTTATCAAGCAAGTCTTGCAATTGTTCTTTCAATTCTGGTGGGGCCATCCGGTATGGAGGAATAGAAATGGGCTGAGTGTCCAGAGCCACATCAATACAAAAAATCGATATCCCTGTCGGGTCGCATCCCCGACAGGTCTGCAGGAAACACCTCGGGAAACTCACGAACAACAGGCACCGAATCTATAGAATAAACCTCAGCACTAGAATCACGAACATGAGACAAATAGGCCAAACACCCCTTCTCGACCATACGCCGAGCCTGCATATAAGAAATAACCCTGCTGGAGGAATGACCAGGAGTCCTTTTTCATTCTAATCGAGGCAATCCTGGCAAGTCTAATGTCACTATCTTGGCGTGACAGTCCAAGATGGCGTAATAAGGTGACAACCAATCCATGCCCAATATGACATCGAAATCAACCATATCAAGGAGCAAAAGGTCCAAACTGGTTTCAAGACCCTCAATAACGACCACGCACATGTGATACACATGATATACAAACAATAGCATCCCCCACGGGTATAGACACATAAACAGGGACACTCAAGGAATCGCGGGGCACAACCAAATACGAAGCGAAATAAGATGACACATAGGAGTAAGTATACCCCGGATCAAACATAACTGAAGCATCTCTATTTCAAACTGAAATGGTACCTGCGATAATAGCATCAGAGGACTCCGCCTCAGGTCTAGCCGGAAATGCATACAATCGGGGATGGGCCCCACCACCCTGAACCATGTCTCTGGGACGACCTCTGACAGGCGGACCTCTACCTCTATCAGTTTGCCTCCACCTCTAACAATCTGGACCCTACCTCTAGCTACCTGACCACTACCCCTGGCTGGTTGGGCAGCTGGTGCCGGAACTGTAGCACGAAAACCCTGGTACTGAGAACTACCCGTCGCGTGAGGGAAATATCTAGTAATGTGCCTCGGGTCACCACAAGTATAACAAGACTTTGGCTGTTGAGACTGCTGGCCGGCAAAATGAACCTGTCGACCTGTATAACCACCCTGAAAACTCTTGAGAGGAGGTGC
Organism: Nicotiana paniculata; assembly: GCA_005239505.1. Lineage (NCBI taxonomy): Eukaryota > Viridiplantae > Streptophyta > Magnoliopsida > Solanales > Solanaceae > Nicotiana > Nicotiana paniculata. Next base: position 26,875 of record MDKI01248213.1, read on the forward strand.
ACTGATAGGAGTTGGCTGATCAGAATAAGGCAGGTAAGATCCACGGCCACGTGGAGCACGATGGGATGTCTAAAGTGGTGAATGGAATGTCCTGAAAGAAGGGCCTCTGCTAAAAGTAACCCCATCTCAAGATAAGGCACCGTTGAATCCACCGGAATGGCGAGGTCTCTTGACTGACCCCTGACCTCCAAATCCAAGAACTACCTCAACTCGTCGGGCCACATTGGCCGCATCCTTGACAGATATCTCGCTCCCCGTCTCCTTAGCCATCTGAAATCGGATAGGTTGGGAAAGACCCTCAATAAATCTCATAACCCTCTCTCTCTCCGTGGGTAGCAAAAGAGTAGCATGACGAGTCAAATCCATGAAACGGGTCTCATACTGTGTAACAGTCATGCTGCCCTGTTGGAGTCGCTCAAACTGATGGCGGCGCTCCTCTCTAGTAGTAATAGGTAGAAACTTCTCCAAGAAGAGGTGCGAAAATTGATCCTAATTAAGAGCAAGTGACCCAACTGCTCTAGTCAATGATAATCTCTCCATCATTTCTTGGCAGAACCAGTCATATGGAAAGCAGCAAAGTCGACCCCATTGGCCTCTAAGATACATGTTCCGAAGAACCTCATGACAGCTATCAAGATACTTTTGAGGGTCCTCTGAGGTGGCACCGCTAAAATGAATAGGGAAGAACTTTATAAACCTGTCCAATCTCCACAAAGCATCGGAGGACATAGATGCCCCATCTACGAACGGTGCTATAACTACTGGTTGAATTACCCCAACTGGATGGGTTGCTGGGGTCTGAAGCTGAGGAGTAATATGCTCCGGAGTGTGGGTAGCAGCAGTCTGGACTCCTTCTCCATCCTGAGATATTGCTGCTTCCCCGGGGAGTGCACCAATCTGGGCTACACTTTCCATAAGTCCTACTAGTCGAACCAAGGCATGCTGAAGCACCGGGGTATCAATAAACCCCTCTGGGACCTGAGCTAGTCCCGCCGGAACGGTGTGAGCTGGAGCCTCTCCCCCGAGCTCTGTCTGAGGCTCCGCAGCTAGAGCTGCTTCCTGAGCACCGGGTTGAGTCCTGCCCGTGCCTAGGCCTCTAGCATGGCCTCGGCCTCTTCCCTTTGTAGGAGCTGCTGCTGCTGGATGGTCAGGATGTTGGTCAGCGGAAGATGAGGTGCGTGTTCTCTCCATCTGCGAGAGAATAAGAATAGAAACATTCAATCAGTATTGGGGTAACAAGAATCGCACGACAGAGTTGAATAAAAGTGAACTTGTTCCTAACTTTATAGCCTCTGGGGGATAAGTACAGATGTCTCTGTACCGATCCCTCAGACTCTATTAAGCTTGTCTAAGAATTGTGAGACCTAGGCAACCTAAGGCTCTGATACCAACTTGTCGCGACCTGATTTCCCACCGTCGTGGCCGTGATGGCGCCTACCGCTATACTTGTTAGGCAAGCCAACTTTATAGGGTTACGAGATTAAAACAATTAAAACATATAAGTTACTACCATCCAATATATGGAACCAAAATTAATAAATGAAATAGTAAAACGATACTGCGAAACTAATACAAATGTCTAGCTACCGAGGGTTTGGAGTCACAATTCATGAAGTAGTAAGAATTTACTACAAGTATTTGGCTGAAAAAAATTTATATCTGTTTTGAACTAAATAAAACAGCAACTGAATAATAAGGAAGAGACTCCAGGATTCTGCGGACGTTGGCAGATCTACCTCGTGTCCCCGCGCGAATAGTCTGCTACAACTCGAACTCAGCTCAGACCTAAACCTGGATATGCACAAGAAGTGCAGAGTGCAGTATCAGCACAACTGACCCCATTTACTGGTAAGTGTCGAGCCTAACCTCGGCGAAGTAGTGAAGAGGCTAGGACAGGACACCACATAAAAACCTGGACATGTATAATCATGCTAGCAGAAATAACAACAAATAAGGAATTAAGACATCAAATAATGGGAAGGGATCATGCAGTGGGAAATTGTAACATAAGGAGTGAGAAAAAAAATGACAGAAATAACCAATAATAAACCAACAAGTTAAACATTTAAAATAGAAATGAAATTTGCACGGCATCACCCTTCGTGCATTTACTCTCAGCCTCACCAAATAATAAATAGAACGCACGGCATCACCCTTCATGTTTTTTCTCTCTTCCTCGGCAGATTATAAATAATAATGCACGGCATCACCCTTCGTGCTTTTACTCTCAACCTCACAATATAATTTTATTATGCATGGCATTTTGAGCATGTAATTTTTCACCTATTAAATACTCCTACAAAATTTTATAAATAATTTAATTTTATAGTTTTTTGTTAAATTTCAGTGTTTATTTGTGAATTATTTGCACAGTATGATCATAATTCATCTTTTAAAATTTATAAAATATATAATAATTACAAATATATTTTAAAACTTTTATTATCTTGCATAATTAGGTTTTTGATTTAATGTAATACTTAGTTGCATAATATTATCATTTTTATTAAGAAAATTACAAAATGTTTTCTTTAAGTAATTATGAGTATTAAATTAATGGCTTCACTTTTAATTGACTCATTAGTTAAATTATAATTATATGAAACTAGGTTAAAACTAATTAATATATTTTAGAATTTTAATTAGAATTGATCTAATTGATTTAATTAACTAGACTAAGTTGTCTAAAAGGCTAAAAACCGGACTGGGCCATTACACCGGGCCTAAATCCCCTTCTAATACCCAAATACACCCAGCTCAGTCAGCCTAACTCGTCCAACCCCCCCCCCCCTATCAAAACGACATTGTTTCGAGCCCCAATTCATCTCAGCCGTTGATCTTTCCAGATCCAATAAGTGGGAACTGATCCACTAAAACCCATATAACTGTCTGAAAACCCTCCCAAAACCCTAGAGACCATCTCACTTTCCTCTCCTCTCTCTCAAACAAAAGAAAACCTAGCCACCCTAGGATTCCCACCGTCCTCCGTCGCCGGAAAATTGCCTACCGGCGGCGGACCAACTCCAAAATCAACCAAACTCACCCCATACTATCTCCTCACCACCCTCAACCCCAATCTACCCTTAATTTTCCCAAAAACCCTCCTCAAATCAAGTTATTTCTGATCTTAGAATTTGAAACCCTAAAAAATTAACCCCGTTTGATTTTGAACAAATTAACGACTCAAACCTACATGGGTCAATTGCATTTGACAAGAGCAATTGATTCATGTGGGTTTGACTTAGTTTCAAACCCCGCCGAAATCCGGCCGAAGTCCGGCGACCTCGACTTTTTCGGCCAAGCCTTTGCCTATTAACTAGTACCCCCCCCC
>ML326954.1:5883-21230 GCA_005239505.1 Nicotiana paniculata
GATTCGGTACCGGCTACGTGCCAAGGCGTCCGGCCTGGACCACGGATGGCGATAATGCAGGCACAACTTGGCGGAATTCTACTTTAATTGCCATAAAATGCAAAAAAATATAATTTGATCCTTTCGAAGAGTTGGTTATGGTTTCTTGGGTTGTATTTGATGTCCCAGACAAATATCATGCGATCCAGTACCGGATCCATACCAAGGCGTCCGGCCTGGACCATGGATGGCGATACTACAGGCACGACTGGCTGAATTCAAGTTTTATTGCCATAAAATGCGAAAACATGTAACTTGATCATTTCGTAGCGTTGGTTATGGTTCCTTGGGTCATATCTTATGTCCCGTACAAATATGATGCGACCCAGTACCGGCTCTGTACCAAAGCTTCCGGACTGGACCATGGCAGGCGGTAATACATGCACGACTAGCGGAATTGCAGTTTAATTTCCATAAAATGCCAAATAATATAACTTGGTCATTTCTAAGCATTGGTTATGGTTCCTTGGGTCATATTCTATGTCCCGGAAAAATATCATGAGATCCGGTAATGGCACCGTACCAAGGCGTCTGGACTAGACCATGGAAGGCGATAATACAGGCACGACTAGCGGAATTCCAGTTTAATTTCCATAAAATTCAAAAAAATGTAACTTGATCATTTAGAATCATTGGTTATGAATCCTTGAGTTTTATTTGATGTCCCGGACAAATATCATGCGATTTCATACCAGCTCCGTACCAAGGTGTCCGACCTGGACCATGGTAGGCGATAATACAAGCATGACTAGCGAATTCAAGTTTAATTGCCATAAAATACCAAAAAATGTAACTTGATAATTTTGAAGCATTTTTTATGGTTCCTTGGGTCGTATTTGATGTCTCGGACAAATATGATGTTATCCGGTACCGGCTCCGTACCAAGGCGTCCAGTCTGGACCATGGTAGGCCATAATACAGGCACGACTTGCGGAATTCCAGTTTAATTGCCATAGAATGCCAAAAAATATAACTTGATCATTTCGAAGCGTTGGTTATGGTTACTTCGGTCGTATTTGATATCCCGGAGAAATATCACGTGATCCGGTACCGGCTCCGTACCCAAGCGTCCGGCCTGGATTATGGCAGGCGATAGTACAGGCACGGCTGGCGGAATTCCAGTTTAATTGCCATAAAATTCCAAAAAATGTAACTTGATCATTTCGAAGCAATTGTTATGGTTCCTTGGGTCGTATTTGATGTCCCTAACAAATATCATGCGATTCGGTACCGGCTATTTACCAAGGCGTCCGGCCTGGACCATGGCAGGTGATAATACAAGCACGACTTGGCGGAATTCCAGTTTAATTGCCATAAAATGCAAAAAAAATGTAACTTGATCATTTCAAAGCATTGGGTATGGTTCCTTGGGTCGTATTTGATGTCCCTGATAAATATCATGGTATCCGGTACTAGCTCCGTACCAAGGCATCCGACTTGGACCATGGCAGGCGATAATGCAGGCAAGAGTGGCGGAATTCCGAATCATTATTTATGAATCCTTTGGGTTGTATTTGATGTTTCGGAAAAATATCATGCGATTCGATACCGGCTATGTACCAAGGCGTCCGGCCTGGACCATGGAAGGCGATAATGCATGCACGACTTGGCGGAATTCCAGTTTAATTGCCATAAAATGCCAAAAAATGTAACTTGATCATTTCGAAGCGCTGGTTATGGTTCCTTGGGTTGTATTTGATGTTTCGGAAAAATATCATGCGATTCGATACCGGCTATGTACCAAGGCGTCCGGCCTGGACCATGGCAGGCGATAATGCAGGCAAGAGTGGCGGAATTCCGAATCATTATTTATGAATCCTTTGGGTTGTATTTGATGTTTCGGAAAAATATCATGCGATTCGATACCGGCTATGTACCAAGGCGTCCGGCCTGGACCATGGAAGGCGATAATGCATGCACGACTTGGCGGAATTCTAGTTTATTTGACATAAAATGCCAAAAAATGTAACTTGATCCTTCGAAGAGTTCGTTATGGTTTCTTGGGTTTTATTTGATGTCCCGGACAAATACCATGCGGTTCGGTACCGGCTCAGTACCAAGGTGTCCGGCCTGGACCATGGCAGGCGATAATACATGCACGACTGGCGGAATTCCAGTTTAATTGCCATAAAATGCCAAAAAATGTAACTTGATCATTTCGAAGCGCTGGTTATGGTTCCTTGTGTTGTATTTGATGTCCCGGACAAATATGATGTGATCCGGTATCGGCTCCGTACCAAGGCATCCGGCCAGGACCATGGAAGGTGATAATACAGGCACGACTGGCGGAATTCCAATTTAATTGCCATAAAATGCCAAAAAATGTAACTTGATCATTTCGAAGCGCTGGTTATGGTTCCTTGTGTTGTATTTGATGTCCCGGACAAATATGATGTGATCCGGTATCGGCTCCGTACCAAGGCATCCGGCCAGGACCATGGAAGGTGATAATACAGGCACGACTGGTGGAATTCCTGTTTAATTGCCATAAAATGCCAAAAAAATGTAACTTGATCATTACGAAGAGTTGGCTATGGTTCTTTGGTTCGTATTTGATGTCCCGGACTTATATCAGGTGATTCGGTACCGTCTATGTACCAAGGCGTCCGGCTTGGACCATGGCATGCGATAATACAGGCATGACTTGGCAGAATTCCAGTTTAATTGCCATAAAATGCCAAAAAATGTAACTTGATCATTTCGAAGAGTTGGTTATGGTTACTTGGGTTATATTTGATGTCCCGGACAAATATCATGCGATCCCATACCGGTGCCATACCAAGGTGTTCGGCCTGGACCATAGATGGCGATAATACATGCACGACTCGCGGAATTCTGGTTTAATTTCCATAAAATATAAATTGATCATTTTGAAGCGTTGGTTATGGTTCCTTGGGTATATTTGATGTTTCGGACAAATATCTTGCGATCTGGTACCGGCTCTGTACCAAGGCGGCCGGCCTGGACCCTGGCAAGCGATAATACAGGCATGCCTAGCAAAATTCCAGTTTAATTGCCATAAAAAGCAAAACATGTAACTTGATCATTTCGAAGCGTTGGTTATGGTTCCTAAGGTCGTATTTGATGTCCGGACAAATATCATGAGATTCGGAACCGGCTCCGTACCAAGGCATCCCTCCTTGACCATGGCAGGCGATAATACAGGCACGACTGGCAGAATTCCAATTTAATTGCCATAAAATACCAAAAAATGTAACTTGATCATTTCGAATTGTTGGTTATGGTTCCATGGGTCATATTTTCTGTCCCGGATAAATATCATGTGATCCGGTATCGGCTCCGTACCAAGGCGTCTGGCCTGGACCATGGCAGGCGATAATGTAGGCACGACTAGCGAAATTCCAGTTTAATTGCCATAAAATGGCAAAAAATGTAACTTGATCATTTCGAAGCACTAGTTATGGTTCCTTGGGTCGTATTTGATGTCCCGGACAAATATCATGCAATCCGGTACTGGATCTGTACCAAGGCGTCCGGTCTGGACCATCTCAGGAGATAATACAGGCACGATTGGCGGAATTCTAGTTTAATTGCCATAAAACCCCAAAAATTCTAACATGATCATTTTGAAGCGTTGGTTATGGTTCCATGGATCGTATTTGCGGTCACGGAAAAATATCATGCAATCTGGTACAGACTCCGTACCAAGGCGTTCGACCTGGACAATTCCAAGCGATAATACAGGTACGACTAGCGGAATTCCAGTTTAATTGCCATAAAATTCCCAAAAATGTAACATGATCATTTCGAAGCATTGGTTATGGTTCCTTGGGTCGTATTCGATGTCCTGGAGAAATATCATGCGAACCGGTACTGGCTCCGTACCAAGGTGTCCGGCCTAGACCTTGGCAGGCGATAATATTGGCACGACTAGCGGAAATCAAGTTTAATTGCCATAAAATACCAAGAAATGTAACTTGATCATTACGAAGCCTTGGTTATGGTTCCTTGAGCCGTATTTGATGTCCCGGACAAATATCATGCAATTCGGTACCGGCGACGTGCCAAGGCGTCCGGGCTGGACCATGATAGGCGATAATACAGGCACAACTTGGCGGAATACCAGTTTAATTGCCATAAAATGCCAAAATATGTAACTTGATCTTTTCGAAGAGTTGGTTATGGTTCCTTGGGTCGTGTTTGATGTCCTGGACAAATATCATGCGATCCGTTACCAGCTCCATACCAAGGCATCCGGCCTGGACCATGGATGGCGATAATACAGGCACGACTTGCGGAATTCTAGTTTAATTGCCATAAAATACCAAAAAATGTAACTTGATCATTTCGAAGTTGGTTACGGTTCCTTGGGTCATATTTTTTATGTCTCGGACAAATATCATGTGATCCGGTACCAGCTTCGTGCCAAGGCGTCCTACCTGGACCATGGCAGACGATAATACAAGCACGACTAGCGGAATTCCAATTTAATTGCCATAAAATGCCAAAAAATTTAACTTGATCATTTCGAAGCGTTGGTTATGGTCCCTTGGGTCATATTTGATGTCCCCAACAAATATCTTGCGATCTGGTACCGGCTCCGTACCAAGGCGTCCGGCCTGGACCCTGGCAGGCGATAATACAGGCACGACTAGCAAAATTCCAGTTTAATTGCCATAAAATGTAAATACATGTAACTTGATCATTCCGAAGCGTTGATTATGGTTCCTAAGGTCGTATTTGATGTCCATATAAATATCATGTGATCCGGAATCGGCGCCGTACCAAGGCGTCTGGCCTGGACCATGGCAGGCGATAATACAGGCACGACTTGCGGAATTCTAATTTAATTGCCATAAAATGCCAAAAAACGTAACTTGATCATTTCGAAGCGTTGCTTATGGTTCCATGGGTCGTATACGCTGTCCCGGACAAATATCATGTGATCCGATACCGGCTCTATACCAAGGCGTCCAGCCTGGACCATGGCAGGCGATAATACATGCACGACTGGCGGAATTCTAGTTTAATTGCCATAAAATGCCAAAACATTTAACATGATCATTTCGAAGCGCTGCTTTTCCTTGGGTCGTATTTGATGTCCCGGACAAATATCATGCGATCCCTACCGGCTCCGTACCAAGGCGTTTGGCCTGGACCATGGCAGGCAATAATACAGGCACGTTTGGCTGAATTCCAGTTTAATTGCCATAAAATGCCAAAAAATATAACATAATCATTTTGAAGTGTTGATTTTGGTTCCTTGGGTCGTATTTTCTGTCCCGGACAAATATCATGCGATCCACTACCAGCTCCGTACCAAGGCGTCCGGCTCGGACCATGGCAACCGATAATACAGGTACGACTAGCGGAATTCCAGTTTAATTGCCATAAAAATCCAAAAAGATAACTTGATCACTTCGAAGCTTTGGTTATGGTTACATGGGTGGTATTTGATGTCTTCGAGAAATATCATGCAAACCGGTACCGGATCTTTTCCAAGGCGTCTGGCCTGGACCATGGCTGGCGATAATACAGGCACGACTAGCGGAAATCCAGTTTAATTGCCATAAAATGCCAAAAATGTAACTTGATCATTTCGAAGTGTTCGTTATGGTTCCATGGGTCGTATTTGATGTCCCAGAAAAATATCATGCTATTCGGTACCAGCTCCGTACCAAGGCGTCCGTACTGGACCATGGCAGGCAATAATACAGGCACGACTGGCGGAATTCCAGTTTAATTGCCATAAAATGCCAAAAAATGTAACTTGATCATTTCGAAATGTTGGTTATGGTTCCTTCGGTCGTATTTGATGTCCCGGACAAATATCATGCGATCCGGTAACGGCTTCGTACCAAGGCGTTCGGCCTGGACCATGGCAGGCGACAATACAGGCACGACTTAGCGGAATACAAGTTTAATTACCATAAAATGCCAAAAAATGTTACTTGATCATTTCGAAGAGTTGGTTATGGTTCCTTTGGTCGTATTTGATGTCCCGGACAAATATCATGCGATTTGGTACCGGCTCCATACCAAGGCGTCCGACATGGACCATGGCAGGCGATAATACAGGCACGATTGCCGGAAATCCAGTTTAATTTCCATAAAATGCCAAAAAATGTAACTTGATCATTTCGAAGCATTGGTTATGGTTCCTTCGGTCGTATTTTATGTCTCGGACAAAAATCATGCTATCCGGTAAACATTTCGTACCATGGCATCCGGCCTGAACCATGGCAGGCGATAATACATGCACGTCTGGTGGTATTCTATTTTAATTTCCATAAAATGCCAAAAAAAGTAACTTGATAATTTCGAAGAGTTGGTTATGGTTCCTTGGGTCGTATTTGATGTCCGAGAAAAATATCATGCGATTTTGTACTGGCTCCGTACCAAGGCGTCCGGCCTGGACTATAGCAGGCGATAATACAGGCACAACTGCAAGAATTCCAGTTTAATTGCCATAAAATGTCAAAAAATGTAACTTGATCATTTCGAAGCATTGGTTATGGTTCATTGATTCGTATTTGATTTCCCGGACATATATCATGCGATCTAGTACCAGCTCTGTACCAAGGCGTCTGGCCTGGACTATGGTAGGCGATGATACATGCACGATTTGCGGAATTCCATTTTAATTGACATAAAATGCCAAAAATGTAACATGATCATTTTGAAGCATTGATTATGGTTCCTTGGGTCATATTTGATGTCTCGGACAAATATCATGCTATCCGATACCGTCTACATACCAAGGCGTCCGGCCTGGACCATGGCAGGCGATAATACAGGCACGACTTGCGGGATTCCAGTTTAATTTCCATAAAATGCCACAAAATGTAACTTGATCATTTCGAAGCGTTGGTTATGGTTACTTGGGTCCTATTTCATGTCCCGGAAAAATATCATGCTATCCGATACCGTCTCCGTACCAAGGCGTCCAACTTGGACCATGGCAGGCGATAATATAGGCACGACTAGCGCAATTCCAGTTTAATTTCCATAAAATGTCAAAAAATTTTACCTGATCATTTCGAAGCGTTGGTTATGGTTACTTGGGTCATATTTGATGTCCCGGACAAATATCATAATATCCGATACCGGCTCCATACCAAGGCGTCCGGCCTGGACTATGGCAGGCGATAATACATGCACGACTTGTGGAATTCCAGTTTAATTTCCATAAAATGCTAAAAAATGTAACTTGATCATTTCGAAACATTGGTTATGGTTCCTTGGGTCGTATTTGATGCCCCGAACAAATATCATGCTATCCAATACCGACTCCGTACCAAGGCGTCCGGCCTGGACCATGGCAGGCGATAATATAGCCACGACTAGCGAAATTCCAATTTAACTTCCATAAAATGCCAAAAAATGTAACTTGATCATTTCAAAGCATTGTTTATGGTTCCTTGGGTCGTATTTGATGTGCCGGAAAAATATTAAGCGATCCCTAACGGCTCTGTACCAAGGCCTCCGGCCTGGACCATGGAAGGCGATAATACAGGCACGAATGGCGGAATGCCTATTTAATTGCCATAAAATGCCAAAAAATGTAACTTGATCATTTCGAAGTGTTGGTTATGGTTCCTTGGGTCATATTTGATGTCTTGGACAAATATCATGTGATCCGGTACCGGGTCCATACCAAGGCGTCCGGCCTGGACCAGGTCAGGCGATAATACACGCACGACTGACGCAATTCCAGTTTAATTGCCATAAAATGGCAAAAAATGTAACATGATAATTTTGAAGCGTTGGTTGTGGTTCCTTGGGTCGTATTTTATGTCCCGAAAAAATATCATGCGTTCCGGTATCGGCTCTTTACCAAGGCGTCCGGCCTGGACTATGGTAGACTATAATACAGGCACGACTTGCAGAATTCCAGTTTAATTGACATAAAATGCCAAGAAATGTAACTTGATCATTTTAAAGTGTTGGATATGGTTCCTTGGGTTGTATTTGATGTCTCGGACAAATATCATGCGATCCGGTACCGGCTTTATACCAAGGCGTCCGGCCTGGACCATGGCAGGCGATAAACCAGGCACGACTGCCGGAATTCCAGTTTAATTGCCATAAAATGCCATAAAATGCCAAAAAATGTAACTTGATCTTCTCAAAGCGTTGGTTATGGTTCATTGGGTCGTATTTGATGTCTCAGAAAAATATCATTTGATCCGTAACCGGCTCCGTACCATGGCGTCCTGCCTCGACCATGGCAGGCGATAATATAGGAACGACTGGCGAAATTCCAGTTTAATTGCCATAAAATGCCAAAAAATGTAACTTGATCATTTTGAAGCATTGGTTATGGTTTCGTGGGTCGTATTTGATGTCCCGGACAAATATCATGCGATCCGGTACCGACACTGTACCAAGGCGTCCAGTCTGGACCATGGCACGCGATAATAAATGCCCTTCTAGCAGAATGCCAGTATAATTGCCATAAAATGCCAAAAAATATAACTTGATCATTTCGAAGCATTGGTTATGGTTCCTTGGGTCGTATTTGATGTCCCAGAAAAATATCATGCGATACGGTACCGGCTCCGTACCAAGGCATCTGGCCTGGACCATGGCAGGCAACAATACAGGCACGACTGGCGGAATTCAAGTTTTATTGCCAAAAAATTCCAAAAAATGTAACTTGATCATTTCGAAACATTGGTTATGGTTCCTTGGATCGTATTTTATTTCCCGAAAAAATATCATGTGACCAGGTACCAGCTTCGTACCAAGGCCTCCGGCCTGGACCATGGTAGGCGATAATAAAGGCACGACTGGCGGAATACCAGTTTAATTGCCATAAAATGCAAAAAAATTTAACCTGATCATTTCGAAACGTTGTTTATGGTTCCTTGGGTCGTATTATATGTCCCAGAAAAATATCATACGATCCGGTACCGGCTCCGTACCAAGGCGTCCGGCCTGGAACATGGCAAGCGATAATACACGCACGATTGACGGAATTCCTTTTTAATTGCCATAAAATGCCAAAAAATGTAACTTGATCATTTAGAAGTATTGGTTATGGTTCCTTGGGTCGTATTTGATGTCCCGGAAAAATATCATGCGATCCGGTACCGGCTCCGTACCTTGGCATCCGGCCTGGACCATGGCAGGCGATAATACATGCACGACTGACGGAATTCAAGTTTAATTGCCATAAAATGCCAAAAAATGTAACTTGATCATTTCAAAGTGTTGGTTATGGTTCCTTGGGTCGTATTTGATATCCTGGACAAATATCATGCTATCCGGTACCGGCTCTATACCAAGGCGTTCGGCCTGGACTATGGCAGGCGATAATACATGCACGACTGACGGAATTCAAGTTTAATTGCCATAAAATGCCAAAAAATGTAACTTGATCATTTTGAAGCATTTGTTATGGTTCCTTGGTTCGTATTTGATGTCCCGAATAAATATCATGCGATCCGGTATCGGCTCCGTACCAAGGCCTCCGGCCTGGACCATGGCAGGCAATAATACGGGCACGACTGGCAGAATTCCAGTTTAATTGCCATAAAATGCCAAAAATGTAAATTGATCATTTCGAAGCGTTGGTTATGGTTCTTTGGGTGGTATTTGATGTCCCAAAAAAATATCATGTGATCCGGTACCGCCTCTGTACCAAGGCCTCTGGCTTGGACCATGGCAGGCGATAATACAGGCACGACTAGCGGAATTCAAATTTAATTGACATAAAATGCCAAAAAATGTAACTTAATCATTTCGAAGCGTTGGTTATGGTTCCTTGGGTCATATATAATGTCCCAGAAAAATATCATGCGATCTGGTACCGGCTCCGTACCAAGGCGTCCGGCCTGGACCATGGCAGGCGATAATACAGGCAAAACTGACGGAATTCCAGTTTAATTTCCATAAAATGCCAAAAATGTAACTTGATCATTTCGAAGTGTTTGTAATGGATCCTTGGGTGGTATTTGATGTCCCAGAATAATATCATGCTATCCGATACCGACTCGACACTAAGGCGTCCGGCCTGGACCATGGCAAGCGATAATACAGGCACGATTGGCGCAATGCCAGTTTAATTGCCATAAATGCCAAAAAATGTAACTTGATCATTTCGAAGAGTTTGTTATGGTTCCTTGGGTTGTATTTGATGTCCCGGAAATATATCATGTGATCCGGTACCTGCTCCATACCAAGGCATCCGGCCTGGACCATGGATGGCAATAATACCGACACGATTAGCGGAATTCCAGTTTAATGGGTATAAAATGCCAAAAAATATAACTTGATCATTTCGAAGCATTGGTTATGGTTCCTTGGGTCATATTTAATGTCCCGGACAAATATCATGCGAACCGTTACCGGCTCCGTACCAAGGCGTCTGGCCTGGACCATGGCAGGTGATAATACAGGCACAACTGGCAGAATCCCAGTTTAATTGCCATAAAATGCCAAAAATTATAATTTTATCATTTCAAAGCGTAGGTTATGGTTCCTTGGGTCATATTTTATATCTCAGACAAATATCATGCGATCTGGTACGGGTTCCGTACCAAGGCGTCCGGCCTGGACCTTGGCAGGCGATAATACATGCACGACTGACGGAATTCCAGTTTAATTGCCATAAAATGCCAAAAAATGTAACTTGATAATTTCAAAGAGTTGTTTATGGTTCCTTGGGTCGTATTTGATGTCCTGGACAAATATCATGAGATCCGGTACCAGCTCTGTACCAAGGTGTCCAGTCTAGACCATGGCAGGCGATAATACATGCACGAGTGGCAGAATTCCAGTTTAATTGCCATAAAAGGCCAAAAAAATATAATTTGATCATTTTGAAGCGTTGGTTATGGTTCTGTGGGTCATATTTTATGTCCTGGAGAAATATCATGCGATCCAGTACCGGCTCTATACCAAGGCGTCCGGTCTGGACCATGGGAGGCGATAATAGAGGCACGACTGGCGGAATTCTAGTTTAATTTCCATAAAATGCCAAAAAATGTAACTTGAACCTTTCGAAGCGTTGGTTATGGTTCCTTGGGTCGTATTTAATGTCCAGGACAAATATCATACGATCCGGTACCGGCTCAGTACCAAGGCGTTCGGCCTGGACCATGGCAGGCGCTAATACAGGCACGACTAGCGGAGTTCCAGTTTAATTGCCATAAAATGCCTAAAAATGTAACTTGATCATTTCGAAGCGTTGGTTATGGTTCCTTGGGACATATTTAATGTCCCGGACAAATATCATGCGACCTGGTACCGGCTCCGTAAAAAGGCGTCCGGCCTCGACCACGACAGGCGATAATACAGGCACGACTGGCGGAATTCCAATTTAATTTCCATAAAAAGCCATAAAATGCCAAAAAATGTAACTTGATCATTTCAAAGCGTTGTATGGTTCCTTGGCTCATATTTTATGTCCCAGTCAAATATCATGCGACCCGGTACCGGCTCCATACCAAGGCTTCAGGCCTAGACCATGGCAGGCGATAATACAGGCACGACTGTGGGAATTCTAGTTCAATTGCCATAAAATGCCAAAAAATGTAACTTTCTAATTTCAAAGCGTTGGTTATGGTCCCGTGGGTCTTATTTGATGTCCTGTAGAAATATCATGAGATTCGGTACTGGCTCATGTACCAATGCCTGGACCATGGCAGGCGATAATAGAGGCACGACTGACGGAATTCCAGTTTAATTTCCATACAATGCCAAAAAATGTAACTTGATCATTTCGAAGCATTGGTTATGGTTCCTTGGTTCATATTTGATGTCCAGGACAAATATCATGCGATCCAGTATCGGCTCCATACCAAGGCGTCCGGCCTAGACCATGGCAGGCGCTAATAAAGGCACGACTGGCGGAATTCCAGTTTAATTGCCATAAAATGCCAAAAAATGTAACTTGATCATTTCGAAGCGTTGGTTATGGTTCCTTGGGTCATATTTAGTGTCCTGGATAAATATCATGCGACCCAGTACCGACTCCGTACCAAGGCGTCCGGCCTGGATCATGGCAGGCGATAATACAGACACGACTAGCGGAATTCCAGTTTAATTACCATAAACTGCCAAAAAATTGTAAGTTGATCATTTCGAAGCGTTGGTTATGGTTCCTTCGGTCATATTTCAAATCCCGAAGAAATATCATGCAACCCGGTACCGACTTAGTACCAAGGAGTCCGGCCTGGACCATGGCAGACAATAATACAGGCACGACTGTCAGAATTCCAGTTTAATTGCCATAAAATGCCAAAAAATGTAAGTTGATTATTTTGAAGCATTGGTTATGGTTCCTTGGTCATATTTAATGTCCCGGACAAATATCATACGACCCGGTACCGACTCCGTACCAAGGCGTCCGTCTTGGACCATGGCAGGCGATATTACAGGCACGACTTGCGGAATTCCAGTCTAATTGCCATAAAATGCCAAAAAATGTAACTTGTTCATTTAGAAGCGTTGGTTATGGTTCCTTGGGTCATATTTGATATCCCGGACAAATATCATGCGATCTGGTACCGTCTTCGTACCAAGGCGTCCGACCTGGACCATTGCAGGCGAAAATACAGGCACGACTGGCGGAATTCCAGTTTAATTGCCATAAAATGCCATAAAATGTAACTTGATTAAGCTTTGGTTATTGTTCCTTGGGACGTATTTGATGTCCCAAAGAAATATCATGTGATCCGGTACCAGCTCTGTACCAAGGCGTCCGACCTAGACTATGGCATGCATTAATACAGGCGCGTATGGTGGAATTCCAGTTTAATTGCCATAAAGTTCCAAAAAATATAACTTGATCATTTTGAAGCGTTGGTTATGAATCCTTGGGTTGTATTTGATGTCCCGGAAAAATATCATGCGATTCGGTACCGGCTACGTACCAAGGCGTCCGGCCTGGACCATGGCAGTCAATAATACAGGCACGACTAGCGGAATTCCAGTTTAATTGCCATAAAATGCCAAAAAATGTAACTTGATCATTTCGAAGCATTGATTATGGTTCCTTGGGTCATATTTCAAATCCCGAACAAATATCATGCGACCCGGTACCGGCTTCATACCAAGGCGTCCGGCCTGGACCATGGCAGTCAATAATACAGGCACGACTAGCGGAATTCCAGTTTAATTTGCATAAAATGCCAAAAAATTTAACTTGATCATTTCGAAACGTTTTTTATGGTTCCTTTGTCTTACTTGATGTCTCGGACAAATATCATGAGATTCGGTACCGGCTCCGTACCAAAGAGTCCAACCTGGACCACGACAGGCGATAATACAGGCATGACTGGCGCAATTCCAGTTTAATTGCCATAACATGCCAAAAAATGTAACTTGATCATTTCTAAGTGTTGGTTATGGTTACTTGGGTAATATTTGATGTTCCGGACAAATATCATGCGATTCGGTACCGGCTACGTACCACGGCTTCCGTCCTGGACCATGGCAGGGAATAATATAGGCACGACTTGACGGAATTCCAGTTTAATTGCCATAAAATGCACAAAAATTTAACTTGATCATTTCGAAGAGTTGGTTATGGTTCCTTGGGTTATATTTAATGTCCCGGACAAATATCACGCGATATGGTTTAATTTCCATAAAATGCCAAAAATGTAACTTGATCATTTCGAAGCGCTGGGTTATGGTTCCTTGGGTCGTATTTGATGTCCCGGACAAATATCATGATATCCGGTACCAGCTCCATACCAAGGCGTTTGACCAGAATCATGGCAGGCGATAATATAGGCACGACTGGCGGAATTAGAGTTTAATTGTCATAAAATGCCAAAAAATCTAACTTGATCATTTTGAAGCCTTGGTTATGGTTCCTTGGGTCGTATTTGATGTACCGGAGAAATATCATGAGATCCGGTACCGGCTCCATACCAAGGCGCCCGGCCTGGACTATGGCAGGCATTAATACAGGCACGACTGGCGGAATTCCAGTTTAATTGCCATAAAGTTCCAAAAAATGTAACTTGATCATTTTGCAGCGTTGATTATGAATCCTTGGGTTGTATTTGATGTCCCATAAAAATATCATGCGATTCAGTACCGGCTACATACCAAGACGTCCGGCCTGGACCATAGAAGGCGATAATGCAGGCACGACTTGGCGGAATTCTAGTTTAATTGCCATAAAATGCCAAACAATGTAACTTGATCCTTTCGAAGAGTTGGTTATGGTTTCTTGGGTTGTATTTGATATCCCGGACAAATATCATCCAATCCAGTACCGGATCCATTCCAAGGCGTCCGGCCTGGACCATGGATGGCGATAATACAGGCACGACTGGCTGAATTCCAGTTTAATTGCCATAAAATGCCAAAAAATATAACTTGATCATTTCAAAGTTTTGGTTGTGGTTCCTTGTGTCATATTTGATGTCCCGGACAAATATCATGCGATTCGGTACCGGGTACGTACCACGGGGTCCGGTCTGGACCATGGCAGGCGATAATACAGGCACAACTTGGCGGAATTCCAGTTTAATTGCACTAAATGTCAAAAAATGTAACTTGATCATTTCGAAGTTTTGGTTATGGTTCCTCGGGTCATATTTGATGTCCCGGAAAAATATCATGTGATTTGGTACCGGCTACATACCACGGCGTCCGTCCTGGAGCTTGGCAGGCGATAATACATGCACGACTTGGCGGAATTCCAGTTTAATTGCCATAAAACGCCAAAAAATGTAATTTGATCATTTCTAAGAGTTGGTTATGGTTCCTTGGGTTGTATTTGATGTCCCTGAAAAGTATCATGCGATCCGGTACCGGCTCCATACCAAGGCGTCCGGCCTGGACCATGGATGACGATAATAGAGACACGATTGGTGGAATTCTAGTTTAATTGCCATAAAATGCCAAAAAATTTAACTTGATCATTTCGAAGCGTTGCTTATGGTTCCTTGGATCATATTTAATGTCCCGGACATATATCATGCGACCTGGTACCGGCTCCGTACCAAGGTGTCCGGCCTGGACCATGGCAGGCGGTAATAGAGGCACGACTGGCAGAATTCCAGTTTAATTGCCATAAAATGCCATAAAATGTAACTTGATCATTTCGAAGCGTTGGCTATGGTTCCTTGGTCATATTTGATATTCCGGACAAATATCATGTGTAGACATGTGAGTTTTGACCCTCCCCAAGATTTTGCTTATTTATGTATTTAAATACTTATTTTGGGTTTAATATAGCTATTTTAACTCATCTTGACTCTTTTACTTTATTTTATTACAAGAAAATGAAATTACAAAAAAAAACATTTTAGTTTATTTATTTTTCATAAATTTTTAAAAAAAATACAAAAATAGTACCTTATTTTTATCTTTATATAATT
>ML326956.1:9483-24261 GCA_005239505.1 Nicotiana paniculata
CCCCCCCCCCCCCCCCCCACCACATCCTATTTCTCTTCTGCTTGAGTCAAATAGTTGTACTCGTCTATTAAAAAAAATCCTTTTTTATAATAAAATTCGCAAACTTTGTGCTCTTTCTCTCTTTTTTTATCTGACTAATCCATAGAATTCAAGTTCATCCTGGCATGACCCAAATTCCCAACCCACGGGATCGTGATGGCGCCTAACACAATACTTGCTAGGCAAGCCAATGTTAGAAATTTAATTACCCATTTTCCTTTGAATATTTACTTAAAAACAATCAGACAATTTCAAATAAACTAAATCTTATAATTTCCAATAAATGACTCCATGAATAATAATAATAACCGAATAAATAAGCCGAACCTCAAACTAAATATATAGAACCATAAGCCTACCCAAGGTCTGGTGCCACAATTCACGAACTACTAATAATACTACAAATAATGGTCTGAAAGAATATATCTCTGTTCTGAAAGAAATAAAACAACGTCTATAAAGTAAAGAGAAGACTCCAGGAATATGCGGACGCCAGTATATCTACCTTGTATCTCTGGACGAAAATGTGCAGCTACTAAAATCTCCTAACTCTGGCCGGTACCTAGATCTGCACAAAAGAGTGCTGAGTGTAGTATCAGTATAACCGACCCCATGTACTGAGTAAGTGCCGAGCCTAACCTCGACGAAGTAGTGACGAGGCTACGGTGGGGCATTTTCAATATAACCTGTGAACAATATATAGTAAAGCAAGAAAGAAAAAATAACAATAATAAATTCGATAACCAGTAACTTGCAACAGTAAATAAAAACAACTCGGATAACTCTTTTCAGATATCAACTATAATCAACTCCTCAAAATTTTCCCAGTTTCAATTTAAATCACAATAAAAATAATAGTATGAAAACATTTTTAATAAAATCGGAGTTTTCCAAATCCTTATTTTTGAAAATCAGTAAAACACAAATATTCTCCCTTATCACTCCTTGTTGCGACGCGCAACCCGCTCCCACCTGTCCAACCTTATGGCTCCTCCTTATAATCACCCTTATCTCCTGTTGCGCCGTGCAACCCGATCCCACATGTCCACCCTTATCTCTCCTTGTTGCGGCGTGCAACACGCTCCCACCATACATATCATATCAGTTTATTTACGACAAGTTTCACAATTCAAGCCAAGCCTTTCACAACATTTTTTTATCAACAATTGTAAACAGAAGCCGTAAAACTCATAAACTTTATCAATTATCATTTCACAATGAAACCAACCAGAAATTTTATACATATTGTAACGCTGACATCCAGCTCAACCTTTATGTAACATAAGAAAACCAAGGGAACAACCACCAATTCCAAAATACTTTGAAACAATACTTAACAATAAGTTAACGAATCCAAATCGACATATAAACATTAATGATCATGAAACAATTAAGCCCGGAAGCAAATGATTGGAAACGTTGAAGGGACCATGTTCAACAATAATTTAGTGGTGCATAGATACTCGTCACTTAACCTATACACCACACATATGCAAATTCACATAGCATTTAAGTGGGGATTCCTATTCCCTCAAGTCAATGTCAAACCAAGCACTTACCTCAAATTCGCAGGCCACTCACTGCTCAATTACCGCTTTTCCTTTCGAATTTTCCTCTAACCCGCTCGAATCTAATCATAATTAATTTAATATCATTAATTTATTCTAAAGGAACTAACTTTATTGAAAAATCATTGTTTTCCTAAGTTTTCTAAAAAAAAAAGTTAAAACCCAACCCTTGGCCCGCTTGGTCCTAAATCGGGGTTCGGACCAAATTCCGTTTACCCATTCACCCCCGAACCTGAATTTGCAATTAGTTTTGAAATCTGACCCGAATTCAAGGTCAAAATTCAATTTTTACAAAACTCCCTAATTCTCAATTTTTACCATGAAACTTTTTGATTTTTGATTAAAAAGTGATGAAAACATTGGGTAATTGAAAGAGAAGAGTTTAGGATTGATTACCTACACCTTGGGGATGAATTTTTGTGAAGAAAAATCGCCTCTAGGTCTTTGTAGTTCAAAAATTGGTGAAAAATAGGTTCTGCCCGATTTTAAAACTGGTTTTTATATGACTAGGCAGGCCTTCATCGTGTTTGCGTTGGGCCTGCCGCGTTCGCGATGGGTCAGACCCAATGGCCATTGCATTCGCGGGGTCTTGAACGCATTCGCATAGAACAAGTAGGCTCCCCCCTCCCCCCAGATCCATTTGTACATCACGTTCGCGGTGGGGTGGGCGCGTTTGCGGTACTACCCCCGGTGCTTCGCGTTCACGTTCACGTACAACTCCTCGCGTTTGCGGAGAAGGATTTCTCCCTCAGACATTTTTACTCTCCGTGTTAGCGAGAGAAGCTTCGCCAACGCGAAGGCAAATTTGTCAGTGCACCAGATATAGTTATGACAACAGAAAATTCTAAGTTTAAAACATCTCGTAGCCTACCCGAAACTCACCCGAGCCCTTGAGGCTCCAAACCAAACATGCACGCAAGTCTAAAAACATCATACAGACTTGCTCGTGTGATCAAATCATGAAAATAACATCTAAAACTTTGAATTTAAACTCAAAACTCATCATTTTTCTCAAGAACACTTAACTTTCATTGTTTCTCAACCGAACGTCCGAATCACGTCAAATCAACTCTGATTCTTACCAAATTTCACTGATAGGACTTACATATCATAATAAACCTTTATCGAGATATGAAACTAAAATACGGGCCCGACACCAACGGTTTCCAACATTAATTCATTTCTTTATTTCATTGAAATTCCAGCAAAACAATTTTCTTTAAAAATTGATTTCTAAAGCTAGGTACCTCGGAATTCAATTTCGGGCATACGCCCAAGTCCCATATTTTACTACGGACCTCCCGGGATCATCGGAACACAAATTCGGGTCCGTTTACTAAAAATGTTGAACAAAGTCAACTAAAACCAAATTTTAAATTCCAAAAATCATTATTTCTCATATTTTCATATAAAAGCTTTCCGGTTTCACGCTCGGACTGCACACGTAAATCGAGGTAAATGAAATTAATATTTTAAGGCTAATGAGACTGGAAATGAGTCTTAGTTTATAAGATGAACCTCTGGGTCATCACAATATCCACCTCTAAAACAAACGTTTGTCCTCGAACAGACATAGGAAATTACCTGAACTGGCAAATAAGTGGGGATATCTACTCAGCATGTCCGACTCGGACTCCCAAGTAGCTGCCTCAACAGGCTGAGCTCTCCATTGCACTCAAACTGAAGGTTAACTCTTTGATCTCAACTGGCGAACTTGCCGGTCTAGAATGTCTACCGGCTCTTCCTCATAAGTCAAATCTTTATCCAATTGGACAGAGCTGAAATCTAACACGTGGGACGGGTCACCATGATATTTTCGGAGCATAGATACATGAAATATCGGATGAATTAAGGATAACCCTAGAGGCAATGCAAGTTTATAAGTTACCTCCCCCACTCTATCAAGAATCTCAAATGGCCCGATATACCTAGGGCTCAACTTACCCTTCTTCCCAAATCTCATAACACCCTTCATGGGCGATACACGAAGTAATACCCTCTCTCTACCCATGAATGCCACATCCCGAACCTTACGATTAGCGTAACTCTTTTGCCTAGACTGAGCTGCACGAAGTCGATCCTGTATAATCTTGACCTTATCTAAGGCCTCTTGAACTAAGTCTGTACCCAATAACCGAGCCTCTCCCGGCTCAAACCACCCAACTAGCGACCTACAACGTCTACCATATAATGCCTCATAGGGAGCCATCTGAATAATCGACTGATAACTATTATTGTAGGCACTCCACTAACAGCAATAATTGATCCCAATAACCTCCAAAGTCAATAACACAAGTGTGGAGCATATCCTCTAGAATCTGAATAGTACACTCGGACTGCTCAACTCAACTTGGGTACCCAACTCTTGCTGAACTGCCCTCCAAAAGTGCGAGGTAAACTGCGTACCTCGATCAGAAATGATAGACACGGGCACACCATGAAGGAGAACAATCTCTCAAACATATATCTCTGCCAACCACTCCGAAGTGTAAGTATTTGCCAGTGGAATGAAATGTGTTGATTTACTCAACCTATCCACAATAACCCAAACGGCATCGAACTTCCTCTGAGTCCGTGGGAGTCCAACAACAAAGTTTATAGTGATACGCTCCCACTTCCACTCAGGAATCTCTATCTACTGAAGTAAACCACCTAGTCTTTGATGCTCATATTTCACATGTTGGCAATTCAAACAACGAGCCACACAAGCAACAATATCCTTTTTCATCCTTTGCCACCAGTAGTGCTGCCGCAGGTCCTAGTACATCTTGGCAGCACCCGGGTGAATAGAATACTTAGAACTATGAGCTTCTTCAAGAATCAACTCATGAAGGACATTAACATTAGGCACACATATACGACCCTGCATCCTCAAAACACCATCATATCCAACTGTAACCTTCTTGAAACCACCGTGTCGAACGGTGTCCCTAAGGACCATCAAGTGCGGGTCATCATCCTGCCGATCTCTGATACGCTCGAATAAGGAAGACCGAGCAACTGTACAAGCTAGAACATGGCTGGGAGAAATATCCAACCTCACGAACTAATTAGCCAACGTCTAAATATCTGAAGCTAACGGTCGCTCACCAACTAGAATATATGCCAGGCTACCCATACTTACTTCTTTCCTACTCAATGCATCAGCCAACACGTTGGTCTTCCCCGGATGATACAATATAGTGACGTCATAATCTTTCAATAACTCTAACCATATCCTCAATATCAAATTAAGATTCTATTTCTTGAACAAGTACTGGAGGCTACGATGATCTGTGTAAACCTCACATGGTACGCCATAAAGATAGTGCCTCCATATTTTCAGTGCATGAACAATGGCTGCCAACTCTAAGTCATGGACATGATAATTCTTCTCATGAATATTTAACTGCCAAGACGCATATGCTATCACCCTGACTTCTTGCATCAATATCGCTCCCAACCCAACACGGGAAGCATCACAATATACTGTGAAAGATCCTGAACCTGAGGGTAACACCAATACCGGTGTTGAAGTCAAGGCTATCTTGAGCTTCTGGAAGCTCGCCTCACACTCATTCAACCATTTAAATGGGGCACCCTTCTGAGTCAATCTCGTAATCGAGGATGTTATAGACTAGAAACCCTCCACAAAACGAAGGTAGTATCCCGCCAAACCCAAGAAACTCCTGATTTCCATGGCTGAAGTGGGTCTAGGCTAGTTCTTGACTACCTCTATCTTCTTAGAATCTACCTGCAAACCTCTGGTGATACGACGTGACCCAAGAAAGCTACTGAATCTAACCAGAATTCACACTTTGAAAATTTTGCATACAACTAATTATCCCTCAAAGTCTGGAGTGCTATACGGAGGTGTTGTTCATACTCCTCCCGACTGCGAGAGTATATAAGAATATCATCAATGAACACAATTACGAAGGAACCCAGATAAGGCTTGAAAACTCGATTCATCAAATCCATAAAGGTTGATGGGGCATTAGTCAAGCCAAAAGACATCACTAAAAATTCATAGTGCCCATACCTTGTCTGAAAGGCTGTTTTAGGAACATCGGAAGCCCTAATCTTCAACTCATGGTAGCCCGATCTCATATCACTTTTCGAAAATACACTAGCACCCTGAAGATGATCAAATAAATCATAAATTCTCAATAATGGATACTTATTTTTGATAGTAACTTTATTCAATTGTCGGTAGTCTATACACATTCTCATTGATCCATCCTTCTTTTATACAAAAAAAAAACTGGTGCACCCCAGGGTGAGACACTAGGCCTGACGAAATCTTTATCAAGTAGGTCTTGCAACTGTTCTTTCAATTCTTTCAATTCTTTCAATTCTGATGGGGCCATCCGGTATGGAGGAATAGAAATGGGCTCATCAATACAAAAATTGATATCCCTGTCAGGTGGCATCCCCGGCAGGTCTGCAGGAAACACTTCGAGAAACTCCCGAACAATAGACACTGACTCTTTTGAAGAAACCTCGGCATCAAAATCACGGATATGAGCCAAATAATCCAAATATCCTTTCTCAACCATGCGACGAGCCTTGGCATAAGAAATGACTCTATTGGGAGAATGACCATGAGTCCCTTTCAATTCTAACCGAGTTAATCCCGGCAAAGCTAAAGTAACTGTCTTGGCGTGACAGTCCAAGATGGCATAATAAGCTGACAACCAATCCATGCCCAATATGACATCAAAAATCGATCATGTCAAGAAGCAACATGTCTACACTAGTTTCGAGACCCTGAATAATGATTACGCACGAACGATACACACGATCTACAACTATAGCATCCCCCACCGGCGTAGACACATAAATAGGGACACTCAAAGAATCGTGGGGCACAACCAAATACGAGGCAAAATAGGATGATACATAAGAGTAAGCAGACCCCGGATCAAACAAAACTGAAGCATCTTTATTACAAACTGAAATGGTAACTATGATAACTACATCGGTGGACTACGCCTCGGGTCTGGCTGGAAATGCATATAATCGGGGCTGGGCCCTACCACCCTGAACTGCATCACCGGGAGGACCCCTGACAGGTTGTCCTCCACCTCTAACGGGATGGCCTCCACCTCTAGCATGTTTACCTCCACCTCTAACATTTTGACTTCTACCTCTGACTACCTAACCCCTACCCCTGGCTGGCTGGGCAGGTAGTGCTGCAGCTGGTGCCGGAACTATAGCATGAGAATTCTGGTACTGAGGCTGATTACCCAAAAATTTCGGACAAGATCTCTGAATGTGCCCATACTCAGCACACTCATAACACCCATTCCTATATTGAGGCTGACCCTGACGAACCGGCTGACCACGATAATAACTCTGAAGAGGAGGTTCTCTGATAGGGGCTGACTGGTCAGAATAAGGCAAGTAAGAGCCACGACCACCTGAGGCACCATGGGACGTCTGAAGTGCTGAATTAAATGGCCTGAAATAATGGCCTCTACCCTGAGTGTCTCTGCCTCCAGACGAGGCACTGCCGAATATACCGGAATGAAAAGGTCTCTTGTCCGAACCCTGACCTCCCAGTCCAAGAACCATCTCAACTCTCCTGGACACATTCACCGCATCCTGAAAGGAAATCTCGCTCCCTGTCTCCTTAGCCATCTACAATCTGATCGGTTGAGCAAGGCCCTCAATAAATCTCCTGATCCTTTCTCTCTCTGTGAGTAAAAATAGAATAACATGTCTAGCCAAATCCACAAAGCAGTTCTCATACTGGGTGACAGTCATGCTGCCCTGCTGAAGTTGCTCAAACTGACGGCGCTTCTCTTCTCTGGTAGTGAGAGGCAAAAATTTCTCCAAAAGATGTGAAAAAACTGACCCCAAGTAAGAGCAGGTGACCCAGTTGGTCTAGTCAACAAATAATCCCTCTACCATTTCTTGGTAGAATCAGTTATCTGAAACGCGACGAAGTCGACCCCATTGGTCTCCAAAATACCCATATTGCAAAGAACCTCATGACATCTATCCAGATATTCTTGAGAATCCTCTAAAGTAGTACTACTGAAGTGAACAGGGAAAAGCTTGATGAACCTGTCCAATCTCCACAAAGCATTGGAAGTCATAGCTGCCCCCTCAGCAATCGGGGTTGCGGCAACTGTCTGAACTACCCCGACTGGGTTGGCTGCTGGGGTCTGGATTTGAGGAGTAGTCTGATCAAGAGTGTGGGTAACAGGAGTCTGGACCCCTCCTACAGCCAGAGATATGGTTGCTGTAACAGGAAGTGTGCCAGTTTGGGCTACACTCTCTATAAGGCCCACTAATTGGACCAAAGCATCCTGAAGTACCGGGGTAGCAATATACCCCTCTGGGACCTAAGTTGGTCCAGCTAGAATAGTCTGAGCTAGATCCCCCCCATCAATCTCAATATGGGGCTCCGTAGTTGGGGCTGCAGTATGAGCAACGGGTTGTGTCCTGCCCCTGCCTCGGCCCCTGACGTGGCCTCGGCCTCTGCCCCTAATAGGAGCTGCTGCTGCTGGAAGACCGGATTGTTGGTCAGCAGAAGAAGAAGCACGTGTTCTCGCCATCTACGAGAGAGTAGAAGAGTTCCATCAGTATTTGAGATACCAAGGATCGCACGACAGAGTAGAAATAAAAACTGAGTTTGTTCCTAACTTCATAGCTTTGAGAGATAAGTACAAACGTCTTCATACCGACCCCTCAGACTCTATCAAGTTTGTTCGTGAAATATGAGAACTATGCAACCTAGTGCTCTGATACCAACTTTTCACGACCCAAATTCCCAACCCACGCGATCGTGATGGCGCCTAACACAATACTTGCTAGGCAAGCCAATGATAAAAATTTAATTAACAATTTTCCTTTGAATATTTACTAAACACAATCAAACAATTTCAAATAAACTATATCTAATAATTTCCAATAAATGACTCCATGAATAATAATAATAACTGAATAAATAATCCGAACCTCGAACTAAATATATATAACCATAAGCCTACCCAGGGTCTGGTGTCACAATTCACGAACTACTAAGAATACAACAGATAATGGTCTGAAAGATTATATCTCTATTCTGAAAGAAATAAAATAGCGTCTATAAAGTAAAGAGAAGACTCCAGGAATCTGCGGACGCCAGTAGATCTACCTCATGTCTCCGGATGAAAATGCGCAGCTAATAAAATCTCCTAACTCTGGTTGGTACCTGGATCTGCACAAAAGAGTAAAGAGTGTAGTATCAGTACAACCGACCCCATGTACTGAGTATGTGCCGAGCCTAACCTCGACGAAGTAGTGACAAGGCTACGGCGGGGCATTTACAATATAACCTGTTAACAATATATAGTAATCCAAGAAAGAAATAATAATAATAAACTCGATAACCAATAACTTGCAACAGTAAATAAAAGCAACTCAGATAACTCTTTTCAGATATCAACTATAATCAACCCCTCAAAATTTCCCAGTTTCAATTTAAATCACAAGAAACATCAGAGTATGAAATCCTTTTTAATAAAATCGAAATTTTCCATATCCTTATATTTGAAAATCAGTAAAACACAAATATTCTCCCTATCGCTCCTTGTTTCAGCGCGCAATCGGCTCCCACCTATCCATCCTTATTGCTCCTCCCTATATATATATATATGTCACCGTTATTTCTCCTGTTACGGCGTGCAACCCGATCCCACCTGTCCACCCTTATCACTCCTTGTTGCGGCGTGCAACCCGCTCCCACCAGACATATCATATCACTTTATTTACGAAAACTTTCACAATTCCGGCCAAGCCTTTCACAATATTTTGTATCAACAATTGTAAACAGAAGCCGTAAAACTCATAAACTTCATCAATTATCATTTCACAATGAAACAAACCGGAAATTTTATACATATTGTAACACTGATATCTAGCTCAATCTTTATGTAACATAACAGAACCAAGGGAACAGACAACACTTCCAAAATACTTGAAACAATACTTAACAATACGTTAACGATTCCAAATCGACATATAAACATCAATGATCATGAAACAATTAATCCCGGAAGAAAATAATTTGAAACGGGGAAAGGACCATGTTCAACAATAATTTAGTGGTGCATAGATACTCGTCACCTCATCTATACACCACACACATGCAAATTCACATAGCATTTAAGTGGGGATTCCTATTCCCTCAAGTCAAGGTCAAACCAAGCACTTACCTCAAATTCGCATGCCACTCACTGCTCAATTACCGCTTTTCCTTTCGAATTTTCCTCTAACCCGCTCGAATCTAATCTTAATTAGTTTAATATCATTAATTTATGCTAAAGGAATTAACTTTATTGAAAAATCATTGTTTTCCTAAGTTTTCTATAAAAAAAAGTTAAAACCGACCTCGGGCCCGCTTGGTCAAAACTCGGGGTTCAGACAAAATTCTGATTACCCATTCACCCCCGAACCCGAAAATGCAATTAGTTTCAAAATCCAACCTTAATTTGAGGTCAAAATTCCCTAATTCTACCCAAACCCTCAATTTTTACCATGAAAATTCTTGATTTTGGATTAAAAAGTGATGAAAAACATTGGGTAATTGAAAGAGAAGAGTTTAGGATTGATTAAAAACACCTTGGAGATGAATTTGTGTGAAGAAAATCGCCTGTAGGTCTTTGTAGTTCGAAAATTAGGGAAAAATAGGTTCTGCCCGATTTTAAAACTGGTTTTTATATGACTAGGCAGGCCATCATCGCGTTCACGATGGGCCTGCCGCATTCGTGATGGGTCAGGCCCAATGTCCTTCACATTCGCGAGGTTTTGAACGCGTTCGCATAGAACAATTAGCCCCCCCCCAAACCCCAGGTCCATTTGTACATCGCGTTCGCTGTGGGGTGGGCGTGTTCGCGAAGTGTATTACCCCCAGTGCTTCGCGTTCACATTCGCGAAGAAGGATTTCTCCCTCAGACACTTTTACTCTCCGCGTTCATGAAGCTTCTCTCACGAACACGAAGGACAATTTGTTAGTGCATCAGATATAGTTATGACAACAGAAAATTCCAAGTTTAAAACATCCAGTATCCTACCCGAAACTCACCCGAGCCCTCGGGGCTCTAAACCAAACATGCACGCAAGTCTAAAACATCATACATACTTTCTCGTGCGATCAAATCATGAAAATAACATCTAAAACTATGAATTTAACCTCAAAACTCATCATTTTTCTCAAGAACACTTAACTTTCACTATTTCTCAACCAGACGTCCGAATCACGTCAAATCAACTCAGATTCTTACCAAAATTCACAGATAGGACTTAAATACCATAACAAACCTGTATCGAGCTCCAGAACCAAAATACGGGCTCGATACCAAGAGTTTTCAACATTAATTCATTTCTTTATTTCATTGAAAATCCAGCAAAACAATTTTCTTTAAAAATTGATTTCTAAAGCTAGGGTCCTCAAAATTCAATTCCGGGCATACGCCCAAGTCCCATATTTTACTGCAGACCTCTTGGGATCATTGGAACACAGATATGGGACCGTTTACTAAAAATGTTGAGCAAAGTCAACTAAAATTAAATTTTAAATTCCAAAAATCATTATTGCTCATATTTTCATATAAAAGCTTTCCGGTTTCACGCCCCGACTGTGCAACTAAATCCAGGTAAATGAAATTAATATTTTTAAGGATAATGAGCCAAGAACGGAGTCTTAATTTATAAGATGACCCTTTGGGTCATCACACGGCCGGGACACACATTTGTGGATCTCGAAGAGTGCCTAACACCTTCTCTTCGAGGTAATTTCGAGCCCTTACCCGATCGTTGGTGATGTAAACTAGTTGAACCAGAGTCATTTGCAAAAGTAGGTGCCCTAACAAACCTTAAAAAAAGTTAGGTGGCGACTTTTCTGTTTTAATACTTCCTTAAAAGAGTTGTCACACGTCGAAACTCGATTTCGCGAGAAAAAGGGGCGCGACAGATAGAATTTAATACCTAGATGCAATGGATAGATAACATGCCTATAGGGATTGACAATGATTTTGCTATATGTGTTGTTCGATTACATGAGCACTGTAGAGATCATGACATTAGTTGAAGCACACACACACTATTTTTTTATCATTAATCATGAGTTCGAATGTTATGTGTACTGCTACATGTTTATATACAGCATACCTATAATGAATGAGCACTCCTTCAATTTGCATGACTACTTTCAAAGTGCATTAGAAACCTTCTTATAGGAACAAATGTTAATGAACTTTCTTTCAATTCACTTCAGTTATTCACTAGAAATCATGCCTATAGAATTTTGATCACTTCATTATCTATTGTATCGCATTGACCGCTGGAAATTCTATTTATAGGACTAAGTATAAATGAAGCGGGTTCTAATCATCAACTGTTAGGGGCCCTTCCTATAGGAAACAATTGCTTGTTAATTGGTTAATATTAGACTACTCCAACACTGTTTCTGAGCGTCACTGTTAGGAAAATCTGGATAATTCTAGGACTCTCCCCAGCAGATTCTGTTATTATGATGACCCAAGGGATCATTTTATGAATTAAGACCCCGTTCTAGGATTATTAGGCATAAAAAGACTACTTTTAATTACCTCGATTTGCGTGCACTGTCCGGGCGTGAAACCGGAAATCTTTTATGTGAAAATATAAGAAATAATAATTTTTTAGAATTAAAATTTGGTTTTAGTTGACTTGAGTCAACATTTTTAGTAAACGGACCCGAATTTGTGTTCTGGCGATACCGGGAGGTCCGCAGTAAAATATGGGACTTGGGCGTATGCCCGGAAATGAATTCCGAAGTCCCAAGACTTAGAAATCAATTTTTGAAAGTAATTGTTTTGCTGATTTATTAATGAAATAAAGAAAAGAATTAATGTTTGAAACCATTGGTATCGGGCTCGTATTTTGGTTCTGGAGCCCGGTACAGATTTGTTATAGTATTTGAATACTAACTGTGATGTTTGGTGAGAATCAGAGTTTATTTTACGTGATTCGGATGCCCGGTTGAGAAATAGTGAAATTGAAGTGTTCTTGAGAATAATGATGAGTTTTGAGGTTTAATTAATAGTTTTACATGTTATTTTCATGATTTGATCGCACGATCAAGTTCGTATGATGTTTTTAGACTTGCATGCATGTTTGGTTTAGAGCCCCGAGGGATCGGGTGAGTTTCGAATAGGTTTGGGTTGTGTTGCGCCCGTTCTTACTTATCCTTCGACGTCGTTTCTTCACGCATGAATGATATCACATTGAACAAACGAGCTCCTAATTCTGTTTTGAATGAATTATTAGATCCGTATCGTAATTACGGACCCGTAGCAAAAAGAATCGTTGAATTTGGACATCGTATGAGGATTTTATGGTCATTTTACGTTGCCAGATTTACGAAATTACCACTGGCAGCGTATTTATAAATCTGCACTATTTGCAAATATTAAAACCTACATATCTCATTCATTATAAGGTTAAATTGTGTGATTCAAAAGCCTAACTGGACCATAATTTCACAAGGAATCCATTGGAGACATAAAAGTTGAGTTTCGGGATCGTTTGGTATGAGAAATGAGGAAGAATAGCTGACAGAAAAATATATAAAAACTAGGGTTTGTTCATTCGGTCATATTTTGAGTTGGGGAGCTTGGATTTGGGCGATTTTCACCATAGGGATTGGGGTAAATGTTTTTCTACTCATTGTTTTTGGTTATATTTCAATTACCCAATGTTTTTCATCACCTTTAAATCA
Organism: Nicotiana paniculata; assembly: GCA_005239505.1. Lineage (NCBI taxonomy): Eukaryota > Viridiplantae > Streptophyta > Magnoliopsida > Solanales > Solanaceae > Nicotiana > Nicotiana paniculata. The sequence continues at coordinate 22,822 of ML326956.1, forward strand.
AAAATCAAAAATTTTCATGGTAAAAATTGAGGGTTTGGGTAGAATTAGGGAACTGTATAAAAATCAAATCTTTACCTCGAATTTTGAGGTTGGATTTCGAAACTAATTTCATATTCAGGATCAGGGGCGAATGGGTAAATGTGATTTCGTCCGAACCTCGAGTTTGGACCAAGCGGGTCCGGGGTCGGGTTTTAACTTTTTTTGAGAAAACTTAGGAAGAATTATAATTTTCAGTAAAGTTAGTTCCTTTAGCTTTAATTAATGATATTAAGTTAATTATGGTTAGATTCGAGTGTATTGGAGTTGAATTCAAGAGGAAAAACTATAATTGAATAGTGAATGGCCTGAGAAGTTGAGGTAAGTGTTTGGTTTAACCTTGACTTGAGGGAATAGAAATCCCCAACTAAATTTTTATATGAAACTGCATGTGAGTGGTGTATAGGTGAGGTGGAGTATCTATGCACCACCAAATTGTCTGATTACATGATCCCCTCTCCGTTTCCAATTTAATTGCTCGGGTTATAATTGTTTCATGTCCATTGTTGTTTCTATGATTACTTGGCTTGTTAATTTATTGTTAAGTCTGGTTGTAATTATTTTTGGAAAAGTATTAATGTATTCCTTGGTTTATAGATATCTCCTCAGGTAAAGAAGAGGGAAATGCTACTAGGTATGCACTGAGTATATATGCTTCTCTTAGTCTACCCTAATCTGGTTAGCTTAAGATGGTGCTTGATTCCGTTGAGTAATTTAGGATCTTAAAATGGGATGCTTGAGACAAGTTGTTGTGAATTGAAAGAGTCGTACTGATTCCAGAGTCCATATTCTTGATATACTTATAAAGCAAATAGTCATTCATGTTTTCACATTTGTTACATGCATTTTGTAGTTCGCTGGAGATTGTGATTGCATATTGTCTTGTAGTTGACCATGTTTGTACATGGATCTGTAATTATAGTAAAGCTATTCTCATCTTTGCTACAATGTTTACGTCTACATAAAGGTTGAGTGGGTTGACATTGTTTTACGATATATATGTATTCCTGCTGGTTCCATTTTATGATAATATTGATGAGTTTATGAGAAGTACAGTTTTCTATTTACAATTGTGAGATAAAAGTGTTATGAAAGGCATGGCCTGAATTGTGAAAGTTTTTGATAAATATACAAATATATATGACTGTGATAAGGGTGGACAGGGAAATATATGCATATTACTGTGATAAGGGTGGACAAGTAAATATATATGTATGACTATGATAAGGGTGGGCAGAGAAAATATATATATATGATTGTGATAAGGGTGGATTGGGGAAATATATATTTGACTGTGATAAGGGTGGACAAGGAAATATATATATGACTGTGACAAGGGTGGACAGATATATATATATATATATATATATATATATATATATATATATATATATATATATATAT